>JANVCK010218494.1:0-10423 GCA_026546655.1 Epizoanthus illoricatus | reverse complement strand
TTGTATTTGATTTCTGTGGTTTTATAAATAAAAACAACTTGACTGAAATTCAGTGTTTGAGCAGTGTCATGTTTTTGCTTACAATATTATGAGTGTAATTTATGCTGGAAATAACCATGTTCTTTCCCGTTCGATTAAGTGTAGAGAGTAGCTTCCTTTTTGTATTAATTAAAAATCTCCAAAATTTTTGGAGATTTTGTGGTCACGTGATGTATTGTTTGCCAGGGTCTTCTTTGAGACGACGGCCATATTGAATACCGAGAAGACCCTGGGGACGAGGTTGTGACATCAAAAAATTGTCTTAATTGATTCAGATATTACCAAAAAGTTCAAAAATAAACGTTGGGTAACAGAAACTATGATATTAAAGCAAAAAATCCCCAAAACATTATATTTTAAGAAAAAAGTTCTCAAATTTTGCCAGACCCATGGTCATAAATTACGGACATTTGGAGCCTGCGCATCGTCCAGCGGATACCGCTAATATACACGCACAGCTAAACGAGAAGTGGAAAGCGTGCTGCGGTTATAAACTGATTTCTATTCCATCTAGCGCGTATTATTTGATGGCTCCAAGCTCCAGTAAGAAGGGGGAATATTATGAGGTGGAGCGAATAATTTCCAGCAGAAAGTGCCGCTTTGTATCATATTCGTTTTTCATGGCCAAGTGGCCGTGTACATTTTAAAATATATTTCGCAACAACCCCATCGCCATCCGAGTTTCATCTTCACTCTTCGGTCCACGTTCTCATCACTGATGTTATAGATCTAGATATAAACAGTACCTGATTTAAAATATTTGATTTCACGTTTTCAAGGACCACGAATACTTGGTAAACTGGCGGGGGAAGCCACTTGAAGCCTGAATCTGAAATTGGAAGCCACTTCACTCTCAGCTACTCTTCCCGTACTTTTTGAGTTCGTACATAATTTATTGAAAAACTGTTCGGTCGACAAAGATACTTGTTCCCAGTGGTTCTTTCCTAAATTTACTAAGATCGAAAGCTTTCAGAATGTCAGACGTTTTTTCCTTGTTGATTTTCTTGTTGAAATATCTAAAAGATATGTCCAACATTAAGTGCGACATACGAGTCAACACAGTTATAGGTCAACATGCATAAATTACCCGAGATTGACCAACCGGAAATAAAATTGTCTACTTTCAAACACTGGCCAACATAACTGCGTAGCTCTTTTCCACAGTTCTCTACGGTCGTAGAAAGCGTGGTTTCTAAGCTTTGTTTTGGTACCAAACATGGCGGAAAAAAATGAAGATAATCGCCAATAATCTTGTGAAAAGACGATGCTTTCTGACTCGTTACGGACCACTGATCGTGGATCAGTTTTATTTTCATACTTCTATATCGTCGCATTTTTATTACCAAGGTGGAACCGCCACATCGCTTTGAATCTCTACGAAAAATCGCTCTTTAAGTAAAGGACTATGTCAGCAACAGAAAACAAATTCGGCAAACTCAGTCCGGCTGAAGGGAACTTGGTCAGCCACCGCTAAAGATTGCTACTTTGGTATTTTTGACACAAAGTAAAAGATGAAGAGAGGGCAGTCACAGCTCGAAATATACTCCACAATGGAACCGCCAAATGAAGATATTGCGGCACAACGTTTGTAATATGGAGAAGTTCGTCGAATTGACCATCACAGGTACATTAGAACGTGCTTTTATTCTCAAAAATTGTTTTTCTCCCATGCATTTGCTATATCGCTTTGTCGCCATATTGGAATAATAAATATGAGTGTTCTCGAATTACAATGTCCGCAATTTCTGGCCATCGGCGGCGGGCGGCTGTCACTCAAAACATGGTTGCCATGGAAACAGATTACACCATATGAACAAGTTGGCCACACGAAAATGTTCCCTGATAAATTTTAGGAAACGTCATGCATTATTCTTGAGTAATTCTTTAGTTATAATGTTTTGAAATCGGCGCGGGCACTTACAGATCCCCTGTCTGAATATAGAGTTGACTGTCTTGCCTCATGCTAGCTACGGCCATGTAGATTTGTAAGAAAGAAGGATAATTGAAATGTAGCTCTTTGGAATAAAACAGTTTAAAAATCAGTTACTCAAACTGTTCACTCCCATAGCACTGTAAGATGCTTTTTGCCATTGTGGACAATTCATTATTAGGACATGGGGGAGGAATCCCTCTATATTTCTTGAAAAACTGTGAATCACTACTTTAAAGCTGCAAATGAAAGAAATTCCCCTTTTTGGGCACTAACACCCACTCCTCCTCCTAAAAAATGTATGAATGGTCTCTACATATAGCTTGAAGACAATTTTTAAACTTGACTAATCTTTCACAAGTCTACTTATACATTGCAACAAGGCAATTTATACACTCAAAATCAAAACCTGTGCAAACAACTAACTGCCCAAAAGAAAATGGAAATAGAAAAACGTGCTTGAATTGCATTTGCAACAACAAACATTCTCCTCCCTACAAAAGGTGCATAAACTGTTTTCAGTATACCCATTATTCTACCACTGTACCCCTCCTAGGTGATATGTTTAAACTGGTTGTTGATTATTGTATTTCCTCAATTGATCTTAGGAAGTGTAGTACAGGAAACAAATCCAAGTATATGCACCTGAACACCAAATTCAATGAATTTCAAGCATATTGCCGAATGAATCCAAGGTACTTGGACTAGATAGAAGTATTTGAAAGCAATGTGTACTGCAAGAGCTACCTACCCTTTATCTTTAATCACAATTAATTGCCAAGTAGATTATTCTAATCCATACAACGAGTAAACTGGTGATTAAAATAATAAATAATACAGGTAATAATAACAATAATAATAATAATAATTAATAATATAACATATTTTAATAAAAAATACAAGTAAAATAATTGTAGTCTAGGAAGAACTGGAAAATATTATATTTGCAAATTTCCTGTAATTTCAGTAGAAATATTTGGTTTATTTACTCAGTGGCCTTGTCAAAACAGTAACTCCAGAACTTTAAAGTACTTCTGGCTAATTTGTATTAATAATAATAACTATTGCGTTTAACCCTACCTGAACCGGGCTTTTTTACCTGCCTCAAACCGGGGAGTCATTATTTTATTCAAGTGTGGTCCGACTCCGAACGAAATAGGCACCAACGAAAACGGGAAGGAACACAAGCACCTGATTAATCGCGGAATCATCTGGATGTTTAGTAACTTTTTGTGCCAACTCGTTTCAATCAATCGGCTGCAAAAATATTAACAGGTAAAAAAGATTGTGGTTTTCGAGAAAATCGTTTTAACACCAAAATAAATACAGGTTAATGCCCACCAACTACTGAACGTCTGTTGTGATACTGAACCGCCATATTTGCTCACTTCTCTTTCCATTCGCCAAACGAGGATTGCTATTACACTGGATCTGCATCTAATTCAGATATATTTGTTCAATATCAAATTGATGGCCACCTGAAGGGCATCTGTGGTCTACCCCTTCACTGAAGTCCTATAAGATGAATTCGGCTCCACTGTTGCCCTCCGTCTTCACTCCGGCCATCTTGCTTTTGTGTCTGCGAACGACTCACTTTCTGTGACGTCACAAGAGACATGTGGTTATTGCGCAATGATAATAATAATAATAAGTTTAAATTTATATAACGCCATTTCGTAAGTTTCAATAGCGCTTTACAATGACAGAAATTCTTATATGTAAAAATATATCTTAGTTAAGAATTATGGACTAAGGTTGTTTAAGAAAGGATTAGAAATTACTGAATGAATGAATGTTAAAAATCAATCGCATAATCGGATATATGTACCAGTGCCATAATATGGAGCCTCCTATACCAATGGTATTTGCCAATAGTATTTGCTATTACACCAGTGGTATTTGCCAATAGCCTAACTAACCACTCAATTCTTTTTTCAGCCGGGTATCAAACACGCCGCCCACAAAGCACCAAGACACGATAGACAAACGTTCTAAAGAATTGCTCCACACACATTATGCCGACCGTAACGAACTGTCACTTATATGAATATATCCCTTGATTCACCTACGGGGACTCTATCATTACAAAAGACTTGTTTATACGATGCCAACTATAATGCATTTCGTTTAATTATTTTGTTAATAACAGTACATACAATAGCATTTTGATGACACTGGAACCTTTAAAACATGTTCTAGTGACATTCACATCCTCCGCGTATCTCATTGTACATGGCAATAAACCATTTACAATTTTTAATAAATAGGCGAGGGATGGGTAAAATGATACTCCTGATTGTTGTTCTTTTTACTTTTCCTTAACCAAAGCAACTAAATGAAAAGCATCTGCCTGTACGCAAATATAATGGTAAAAAATTAGAAATCGTTCACACCGACTTTCAGACCAAGTCATTGATGAGTTTTGAAAATCATGGGTGGTCCAAACTCCCCTCCCCCCCCTATCCTTAGGTTCTGTTATAAAAATGGTTATGCATTGAATGGTTAAACACGAAGACGCACTATAAAAGGCAGTCATGGGCAGTTTAGCCCCGCCCCCTTCAACTCCGTTGCACTGAGATTTTACCCAAACAAATATGGCGACCGCGCGTCACGTCGATGAACGGAAAAAATATGAGAATATCGTTGTATAACTTTATTGGAAGATTTAGACGCTTGTAGATCACTCAAGAAACCCACGGACAAATATTTGATTTATAATAAATATAATTATTACCGATGCTGTGTGCATTTCAGTAAGAAAGTGCATCTCTCGCCGTTCAGAAATTCAAATCTCCCATCCCTGTCCGGCGTCCGTCAAGTAAACAAACCATTGATTATTTCCACTTATTTCTGCTTGCCCATTTGTCTTCCTGCTGCTTTGAGCCCTCTGTATAATTCTAGCAGATAGTCAAGAAGAGCATGCTCAGTTGTTTCAAATTCAGAAATGGCGGGAGTAATTTGTCGTCGGTACGCGGCTCCATACGGAAGCGCGGGAAACAAGTTTGTTCACAGGCGTCAGTGCGAACAACTTCTTCAATTCTGTTTTTCGACAAACATCCGGTAATAATTTTCAGTATAATAGTCAAATACTTTTAGAGCATGGCAGAAGCGGCCGGAAAAGCAAAACGAAAAAGGTCCGAGAACCATTAGCGAGGGCCGCAGCTGTCAGTAAACGTTGAGTTTCTCCCCGGGCAAGAAGCCAGGAAAGTATCGATGAAGCAGCGCTTGACAAAGGCGAAGCAAGCACTGAATTTGTCAAGGTTGAATACACATACAGCAAATGCTGACTTACTGGAGGCGTTACTGAATGCGTTTGAATGTCAGAGTTCGTTCGGTCTCCATTTGCCCTCGAGTTCGTCTGGGACCAGTCAACAAAAAGTTACGTCAACAGTAAAACGTACGTCCTCAGTGTCCAAGAATGCACCCACGTCGTCAAACCCATCACCTCCACCACAAATGCAGAAGGTTCAGCTGTCGTCTGCGGCGTCCAAGGATGACCCAATATTTCTGTGCAGTGAGAATTCCATCAAAAGGCTTCTTGGGTTTTTCACTGGTCAAGATCTCGGTTCCGCTGCTGCAAGTTGCCCCCTTACTGTGGTAGTAACTTCGATGAAGATTCCATCGACATCACAAAGCAAGGGCATGTTGGGGTTTTGAAGTTCCAGTGCAAGTGTGGTGATTCATTCAAGTGGATGAGCTCGCCTATTGTTGGTGGCCCTGTGCCAAAGTACTTCGTCAACTTGAAGTGAGTCTACTGTTTCTACCGTTTATTTAGTTGTGTTTGGAATTGGAGGCTGTATCTGCAGGTTTACCTGTATTAATTAATACTATAAATTGTGCATTTAGTTTATAAAGAAAAAGGAAACAATTATAATAGTTATTACAAACATATATACCGATAGTATTACATGTGCAAACAGATATAGTATTATATGAAAAGTGTGGGAAATAAGAAAATAATCATTATAATAATTAATATTTAATATTTTATATTTTATATTATATAAATTTGGGCAAGGTTTTTTTTAAATTTTGTACAATTGCAATTCCAGCCTGTGCAGATATTTATATGTACAGTACGTGTTTATAATAATCTGCCCTAAATGCAGCTAATTGACAATTTCAGAATTGTACGTGTTGGATGCAGATGAAAAAAATTAATTACTTTTGAGAACATCTAAACAGTTGTAAATTTTATATTAGGCCAAATAAAAAAAATTCCCAGTTTCTAATCAGTGCCTGTATTTCAAACTAGCTGCCACATTTACTTGTTCTAATTTTTTTACAATATAGAAAATGTATGGAAAATATATTTTCTTCCCCTCCATGAGCAAAATGATTCGACTGCATCCAGTGCAATCGCCTGGTTGACCTTATAAGTGTGCAGATTATTTATATTTCCTTGAAAATAGTCCCAAAAATGGTATTTTAGAAACAGTACTGTATACTTGTCGTACCTGTGCCGCTCGTGTGCACCTTTAGCACTTCATTTGTATGATAGTCAATGCAAACTACCAGGGTAAGGGGGCACAATATTTTCCTAACATTGGTGATTCCCAGCTGCAAATGACCAAAGACTGTCATGCTGATAATAAGTGTTTTAGAAACAAATATAATTAATATAGAATATACTATGTAAGAGTTAACTTCAATATACATACAGTCAGTTTTGATATTGTAATTTTTTGTGTTTACAGAATGATACATGGTTTCATTTCCTCTGGTCTTACTGAGACTCAATATACCAGTGCTTGCAAGGCTGCAGGAATTGGTTTTGAGGGAGAAAAGACATTTGATACAGGTACATATCATGAAATAAAATAATAGTAATGTGGCCATCTGGCATTTTTGTGCAAGAACTCTAGTACATGTATACATGCAGTTACATTAATTATTATTCTTACTTGCAAGCATGAGGGGGGAGGGATCTCACAACAGTTGAAACACAAACAAATACATACATGTATATATCAATAAATAATTTATAATTGCTAAATTGTGTTTGTTATCATTCATTATTTGTACTTCAGTGATGGAGAAATACCAGTATTTCGACATTGTTGAGTCAGTTTGTGATGAGTCCATGGCTGGTGCACGAGAGGAAGAAATGGCTTCTGACTTGTACAAAGCAAATGGAGCAGTATGCTATATTTTGATATTTTTCATTACACATTAGCTTAATACTTTGCAAACATTTAGTGAAGATTTTTTAAAGCTTGCCCAGAGAGCTGATGTTGTTGCTGTTGCAGAGCATTTTATATCACTAGTAGTTTCTGTGTGTGTGTGTGGGGGGGGAGGAGGCTCAAATTTTAAATCCTCACAGGTCAAATATGAAAACTTAATTATTTGAATGTTAATATTTAAAATAGTACTATCAACATTCTCAAGAGCAATGAAAAAATTGTATCTACAGATTCTGTACTAGTCTAGAGAGAGGCATGACCAATGAAATGTTTGTAGCAGCTGTCATCTTTTATATATTTGTATTTTTCATATCATTTGTTTATACTTACCTGAGTGTACATATTAATAATTTTTGATTATGTAATGAAATATATATTACTTTTTTTATTGTCAAAGATAAGTTTCCCTTCGATCAGTTCAATATTTTACTGCATTAACAATGTTTATAATTTTTCCTTTTTCTGTACTAACAGTGTGTGGTAACAGATGCTAGGCATGATTCTAACCGATCAGCTGTGCACACAACTGTATCTGCCTTGTCGCACAGGTATGTCAATCTGCTTTGTTGGTTTCTTTTGCTTAGATCACATGATACATGAAGTTACACAGCACAAAATTTACATGTACAATCATGTAGAGCTTCCACAATTCCTTGGTATTGCACTTTTCCCATATCCTATTATTTGCAGGTGTCTGTGATACACAAAAAATTCACTTACTTTACATGTATAATTACAACAGATGCATTCTATATTGCAGCACCCAGAAGGTTGTTGGTTTTCAAAACCAGAGCATGGCATCAGGAGTTTCTGCTGTCAGTAGGGAGATTCCTATGACCAAAGATCTAATCTCAGAACTTTGTGACATTCTTGGTAAGCTGCACTGTATAGCTTTCTCGGATAAAATAAAAAGTATTCAATAAAAATGTCCAAGTTTTTGAGAACATCATTTTGGTTATTTGATGTTTCTCAAAAGTAGAACAGTAGTGACTATTTGTAAGTGTTTCCTTTAAATTTCAAAGTTGTATTGCAGAAATGTCTGAAAAGACAAAGATTTGATTGTATTATTATTGTTTGTATTTGTGGATCAGTAATTTGAAATGTTTCTGATCATTATTTTCTAAAATATATGCTTTTCTGTATAAATTAAGGATTCAAGATTTCAGAGATTGCACACGATTATGTTCCTGCACTAAAGAAATGGTTCGAAGAAGTACGGAAGATATTCAACTCATGTGACTCCTGGCATGGTAATTATATTGCCATTTCCCTCATTTATGTAAGTAATACCCTCCTCCTCTTAAAAACATTTTGTAAAGTGTTGTTTTCAATTTGCAGGTTCAAGATCTGTTTCAACTGCCATGAATTCCATTTCATCTGGTCCCAAGAAAGACATGGGGATAAAGTGGTTTGACCAGTTATCAGATAAAGGTATGTAATATTTACAAGTCATATATCCCACAACCCTCTCAATGCACTTAGTACCAAAATTTCAGTCCTTGACCCCGTTTTGCTATGAAATACAATCATCCAATCTCTCCTTTTGTTATGCCCTGCAGTTATAAATAATGAGTGATCCCTATATATGTTTGTTGTCCAAAGAAATGTACATGCATGATTGTACAATTATTACTTTCAAAATTATTTTCCACTCTTATTAATTTAGTATTGGGGAAAGACTAGTACTATATTCATCTGTGAGTAGTAGTAGTAGTAGTAGTAGAGCTTGTTTATGGCAGAGCAGTGATCAACACAAATGTTCTAATTTTAATCAATACTATATTTTTTCAGCAAAGGCCACACGCACACATTTCTATTATACCATGAAGGAACATACTGGCAATGCAGAAGAATTCCAAGAACAGCTTCTAAATGTTGTGGAGCACTACAAGGTTAGGCAATGCCATTAATGGAACGTGCAGCCTTAATTTGTTTTTGTATTGCATCTTTAGCATAAATTATAACATTTTACTGTAATGTTGCCTCAAATTTTTTTTTTGTAGATTTTATTAATATTGAATATTATTAATAATATTAAAATACAATAACAAATATAATTGCAGTGCAATACATTTCAAAATACAGTACAGCATTAGTACAGATCTATAATATTTTACTGTACTGTACAGTACAATACCATGCAATACAATACAATACAATACCATACCATACCATGCAAAACCTACAATAAAATACAATATAATATATAATATATATATAATACAACACAACACAATACAATACCATGCCATGCAATACACTATAGTGCAATACCAAATTATGTACTATATCTACACGTACGATACAATACAATGCAACAAATTTTATATATTGATATTTCCTCTCAAACATGTAATTCACAATAAAGAGTTACTATACAGCACAATGACTACATAACATTGTTTTTGTGCAAATTAGGGAAATCATGCCAAATGCAGTGCTGACTCACATTGCAAGTTTGACGGCTATGTGATGAGCAAACAAAAGCTGACAGATGAAAAAGCCATTGCAGCATACATCAAGGCCATCAAATCAACCACCATTTATAGATATCCTGAGTGCTATATGAGGGTAACTACATGACTGTATAAACAATTTATTTACAAATTTGCCTTGGCTGTTTTCACTACTGCCAATCTACCAGTTGAACGAATAGTTGCCAAAATCCATTTAGAATTTAATTACAACCACTTTTATCACATCCCAAAATATGACCAAACACTGTGTTGCATCATGTATCTTTATGAGGATTAATAATTGCCAGCAAGTAATTAATTATAAATATTTGTGTTCCAAAACAAATTCTCTTTGTACACACAATATTTTCAGGGCATGTTACTGTAAATATTTCAGATAATTTTTGGTTTGGCTTCAATTCATTCAAGTTTAACAAAATGCCTTACAGTATATTTATTTAATATATATTGGATCTGATGTGAGTACCAGAAAATGATTTATTATTTTCAAGCGATTGCAATAGATGAAATCTTAAATGTTAATGTTTTTTGTGCTTATTCACATTGTTGGTCTGCAGTGCCGTTCAACTTTCTACATAGAAAGTTTCCACAATGCTATGCTGATGTATGCACCAAAGAGGATCAACTTTGGTGACAAAGCCTATGATATGAGAGTTAGACTAGCTATTCTTGATTGGGTAGGTAGAACAAAACTGCACAGTGCTTACTGATGTATATAGTAAGTAAGTAAGTAAGTAGACTTTATTTAAAGAGGGTTACACGAAATAGTAGATAACACTAATAAACTGGTGGCC
>JANVCK010218383.1:0-10425 GCA_026546655.1 Epizoanthus illoricatus | reverse complement strand
TTATGTTAGCTGTGATCCGGTAATTTAGAACTTTATTTCCCTTTATTTGTAAACACAGTTCTCGACAACAGTTTTGCATTCAACCAGGACATCACACAAACGAACAATAAAATATAATACTGATCTGGTACACATCTTTCTAATTTTCCATGGTGTACTCAGTAGAAATGATATACAAATACTCTTCCATAAACAGTGTAGCGTTGAATGAGCAAACCAATCATCTGGGGGCTCTGAATTACCTTTCTCCCCTTACTTTTCTCTCAATGTCGTTGCTTTCTGAAGCCAATACCAGCTTTGTTTAAAAACATGAAATAAAACTGACAGATTGAAAGAGTGGTTGGAATCCATGCGGCGCCAAGCCGAGTTCGATTCAGTTGCAGTCTTGTGGGATTGTTAGGTTGATGCATCGAGTATTATTGGTCGCTGTTTACCTTCCCAGAATATGCCATCTATGTAACATTCACTGAAGTGTTCTGGATCTGGTACTATAACTGGTTTTGTGTGGTGACCTTACAATACTTAAAACTGGTTGAACTGGCCGAGCTGATCTGTCAGCAGTCAGTACCATTATAAAGTCACAATGGTTGAAATCCTCAATGGAGAAAAGTTGCAATTGCCCGTGGAAAACAAAACTCAAAAATCATTTGCTGAAAAATTAAATTGTACCTGCATCTCAAATTTCGCGTGTTTTGGTCACAAATTAAGCATTAATCTAACCTTTGTGAATTCGGCCAGCAGCAATCAGGAATAAACTGACCTGCTTGCAAACGACAAAATTCCCTCACTGTGACATGTGACAATTATCTGCTTGCTACCCATCCCTACATGTACCATGAAATATTTGTCATCTCCCATCAGATGGGAGACACGTGACCAGCCACAACCAGGGTACTTGAACGAGGACCGAGGCCGCTAGTGAGAGTACCCTGGGATCGAGGTTGGGTTGTTCACTATCTGTCGTACACAAGTACTCGGGACTGCCTAGTGCATGGTACATGTATATCAATATGATAGTCTAGCAAATGAGGTGTTTTAATTAATGTCTACCACAAGAATCACAGACAAACTGTGAAACACTTTACTTTTCTTCCAGAAGCATCTCTAATAACCCCCAGTTTGAACAGAAACTCCTAGAAAAAGCTGATTCTGCTGAAGATGAACAGGGTACAGATTTGTCTTCGGCGATGACAATGGAATTACAACTGACCCAGTGCATGGGTGTTTAACCAGAAATCTTCCCAACACACTCTAAAAATTACTTCTTTATACCCAACAGCAAGAATAATAGAAACAGTTCAGTCAAACTGGAGGGAAGGGGTGGTGGTAGGAGGAGCAGATGTGGGACATTTGCTTACTCTTGCCAGCCCCTAGCCTCCTCCGCAGGCAACTCTAATGATAATTTAGGGCAACAGAAATAAGCAATCGAGCAACAGATGTAGCAACTGATGGTGAGTGATGGTGAATGATACTCGGATGGAGACCAAATGAAATTAAATAGGTCTAGGGACGAAAGCGGTTGTTTTATTGGCCGGAAATGACTAGGCTAGCCAGCCCCAAGGTCAGGTAGGTCACCAATTATTCAAAGTTGCCTAAATTGGCCAGGTTTATGCCTGGCCCACAGGTGTTGATATACTTCTGTACTAAGGAGTGAATATTTACATTAATTAAGATACTTAGACTATTGTGTCGGTCGTGTACCAATAGACATAGTAATAGTGCAAGTGATCCTGACTGTACGTAATAATCGTATGTCAATATGAGAGTCACATATGTATAAAGTTGAGTGGATTAGTGCCTACCACAACAGTAACAAGCAACACCCACACTTAGAAAATCATTCGGTGCAGCTGTTTAACTCCAGAAATTTAGGCTGTCCCAATTTGAACCGAGTTCCACTGACCAAGGTATAGTGGTTAGTTCATTAGTCAGAAGACAATTGAATACGGCGATGGGTGCGTGTTCAACCTGAAGCATGGGGTTAGAGATATTTCTTAACCTACATGGAAAGTTACTTCTTCAGCTGCACTTCGCAAATAACTGCAACAGTTGAAGTCACTGAAATTAGGGACGGATCATTTGATATCGTGGGGTGGGCGTGCAAGAATGATTTGCAAGCAATTTGGTTTTTTTGTAATCTTTTGTGTCGTGCAAATTTTTTTGGGCTTTTCGGGTCTCATGCAAATCCAAGTGTTTTACAAATGCTTCCACTCCCCCCCATAAAATCAAATGGTCTGCCCCTTAGAGCAAATTGGAAGGAGAGCTTGCCGACTGCAATCGGAATTTACCTTTAACTATAGATCCCTATACCCCCTCAAGCATGATACATTGTAAAAGGCAACCTCCTATAATACCTACAGTTTCCTGTAGGCGAGCATTGCTTTTCGAGCATTCCTGAATTGATGTAAATATGTGAGTAAATTTTGTGACAGTAGAACGTCAATGGGTCGGAAGTTATCATGAGATAAACGAATGACCTTTCATATGTTGCATGGGTACTCAGAACTATCATTTTAGCAGTGAAGTATTGAACAAGCCTTCGGTTATTTTAAAATAGTTAGAGGAGTTGTCTTCATTTCAAAGCTTGACTGTAATCAGTTAAGGTACCCTATTCCACTGGAGATACGTAGTTTGTCAACAGGAAAGGGCCGAAAATATGCAACATATTTTAAACTGGTAGACCCTGATTAGACCCTACGACCACTTTGGCAAAGTCCAAACGTCCTTGTTCAATGTCTTAGCCAAGAATAATGAAAACGTGTGAAAAATTTTTGTTAGACTACCATTCTCTTTAAAAACAGACAAACCAAAATGAAAGCAATTTCAGTTTGACCGAATCGATTTTTACAGGAAGGCTGTCGTCTAAGTCAGTGGGTTACTTTCCAACTGTAAAAGAATTTGGTAAATTTCTAGGTAAATGCAACTGTTAGTAGCTTTTGCCTTATGGATGCCGGTGTCCTCAAAAGTGCCTTGTCTTCATTTTGATTTAATTTTAGAAAATAGTCATTATTATAGGCTAAAAACACTGAACAATTAATGGCAATAGCTTGGATAACAAAGTACATATCGGTCCATATCAAACCATCATCATAAGCAAACATGTGCTGGAAGGGAAGGCAGGCAGCTGTGGGGCATTTAAATTTTTGGGATAATTTTTTCAAAATCCTAACCCCGAGACAGGTAAACTTGGTCAATTTAAGCAACTTTGAATAGCCACACTATAGATATTGGTTAAAATTGGTTACATACCCTACCCACGGTCTGGCAAGAGTAAGCAAATGTCCCACAACTACCTGGCCTATGCCCCCTCCCCCCACTCACCAGCTTCGCATTAATGGGTTCATTATCTAAAAGTGCGCCCCCAAAGACTTCCAGTTGTCAGTTACTATGAAGAAGTAATTTTTAGTGTGTGTTGAGAAGATGTTTTGTCAGCCCTTCAGGTGGGTTAAACACCCATGCATCATTAGGTTGTGATTCTATTGTCTTCGCCAAAAACAAATCCGAACCTTGGTCAGCAGAATCAGCTTTTTCTAGGAGTTTGTAATGAAACTAAGGCTTCTTATAGCTGCTTCTGGAAGGAGAGTAAAGTGTTTGTCTGTTTTTCTTATGGTAGGCGCTAATCAAAACACCTCGTTTGCCAGACTCCCATAGTGCTTGGCTCGAAAACGATTAGCCCGCAACGTACTGAATTTGTCAAAATACACTGTATGTTTTTATTTCTGGTAGAGCAGGTATTTGCAGGCCACGGTACATATTTGGAAGTGATAAACTACATTCATTCAGCTTTAAGCAGACGTGATATCTTGGATGAAAAACGTATACCCTTCGAGTTATGACTCTCTGAAAACTGCTATAATTTCGTCCCTTGCATTAGCACGCAAAGTGAGGGTTTTCAACGGATCAAATATTAGGCAAAAACTGCATATTCTAGGATTATTTTTAGTTCTTCAGAGAGAAGAAACGATGGACTATATCATATAGAAATAATAATTCCAGAGCGATTTCCATTCTTGTGAACAACCGTCTTACATATGCACGATTTTTCCCAATTGTCACTGGGCTTTGGTGAGCACTGACAAGCATTTTCAACTTTTCCCGATTTTGCCAGAAATAAAAGACAGCCAAACTTTTAAATGTTATTTTTGTAAAATAGTTTACCAAAGGGGTCCTTTAGGCAAAATACAAAGAAATAAAAATTTTTGCAACTGTCACCAGATTCTTGATATTTACTGACAGCCGCTCTCACGGACTTTTCTGTGTAAGTGAGGTGTCACACTTTTTTCCAAATCGCCCCGAGTGAAACAGGAAGCTCAAGAGATTCTGCAGCCAAAAACAGAACATTAGACTATTCTTTTCGCTTTTGCTTTGGGTTGTATTATATTTACATTCCATTAGTACTTTAATTTCAAAGTCCAGAGATAATGCCGGAAGGATTTTTGTGCTGTCATGTGTTATCAGTGTCATATATTTCTGTTTCAGACACGGTAAAGTCGGAATGAAAAGACAGTGCTTTTCAATGCCAGTACAAAGTTTCTAAATGGTTCTGTTTACCCTTTTTGGAAAGTATAAAGCATCTTTTGATCTGGGTTTTCAACAGAGCTAAGGTTCTTGTATACTCTGCAACCAAGGCCTTGTGAGAAACTGCCAAGAACTAGCCATGGAAAAAGTTGAGAACGTGCATTTGGTATTAACTACAAACTTTAAACGACTTTACTGTCAAACAAATTTATCATTCTAACAAAACAGCCAGTCATATAAATCATCACTAATTGCTTTCCTGTACATGTTTATACTGTTTTGCCGACATAGCAGTGTATAAACTGTTATGAATGAAGAAAACAGTTCTCAGTCACTTGACCAGTTTGATTTTCAAAATGAGCAATTCATGTACTAAAACGATTATTGTCGACTCAACAATTATTAATATAGGAGAGAACTAACAGAATCACAAACGGGAATCCGAATTTTTGAAACAACAAGCAACACTGACCTTGGCCACCAAATTGCCAGTTGATCGTTCCTGATTGAAATTCGTGACAAACATTGCTGGCCCACTGCTGACTCCACTGTAGTCTATAGCTCCATTGCCAGTTGCTGTTGTGATATTAATAATAATAATAATAGTAATAATAATAATAATAATAGTAATTGTCTTTATTACGATATACCTAGCAGCAAACGTGCTAGTTTACAATAAGATTGATTACAATACATATTTTTAAAAAAGAAAATCATATAGATAAATTTAAGAAACATTTATTTACAAAGGATTTCTTGGAATGCTCAGTTCTGATCCGTGGCAGAATGAAGTTCTGGCCACAATCACGTAGTTTCCGCTCACTTTTGCTTGGTAACAAATCGTACAGACCGTGCTTAGGATCTGAAGTTATCTTGTCCCATAACTTTCTATCTGTCGTATGTATTAGATCACTGATAGGTACAAATCTACTGGTATAACGAAACCTGACTGCTCGTTTACAGAATTTGTCGATGCAACTGAGATATCTGCACATGCCCACACCTCTATTGCATATGTGAATACACTGTGACATCACCTTTACATCATTTGCATGTTTTGTATATTAACTCCACAAATATAATAAAAGTTAATTTTACTTCTCTCTGCCTTACGTTAAAAATGGTTTTACATGAAAAAAGCTTTCAGTGTTATGATGTCCGAAGTTTCATTTGAATATGAATGAAAATACGGAGGGCCCCTCCCCCTCTCCCCAGTCTGGGAGCAGTAGAAAAACAGTCCAGATGAGGTTAACAGGAAATAAGCAGTAAACTGTTTTGTTGTGCTTCAATTTCAGACAGCCAAACCCATCTTCGACATGTGTGTAAAGTTCACTCGTTCAACTACAAAGAATTAACACTGCAGTATGACTCTGACAAAGAGAACATGGTATGTGGGAGGTATATTTCACGTTACTTCAAAGTTCTATTGCACGTTGTCACAGCACTCGGAAATATCGTCAAAGTAATAGATCTAATATTGGAATTTTGGTAATACTATCATGCATATACAATTTGAAATTTCTCTGCTGGATGTATGTGAAACACAGTACACATGTACCATCAATAATAACTTGATTTACTGCACCCACTTTCCAATAAGTGCCACCATTTGAATGTATTTTTGTAAATGGTGGGCCTAATTCAGTATGCACCCCAGTTACACTATATGCATGCCAAAAGGCACCCTTGAGAGAGTATGAAGAGATGCTGGCTATTGGATTTTTTATGTATCATATTTCAACTCATTACTTTTACATGTTGTAAACCCCATATTTATAGGACGTACCACTGAGAGGTAAGGTTCATCCCTTGCACAGCACCTGGAATTCTTCACATTGCTGAGAGTTCAAAATTTTAGCTGATTTTCCGAGCACTAGCCCTTTGTGAGAGTAAAAGAGGGGATTATGAACAAAGTCTACTTCAGTCTATAAATTTGATTCACAAAGGTTTCCCATCACGTAAATGGCACGTGATGGGAAGTGTTTGGATAATGAGTAGATCAGAATTTTAAATACGGTATGCCATTGGTTAAAATCTGGGAAATGTGTTTGGGTAAGAAAATCTACTGAAATTATGTAAGTGAGAGACATTCGTTGATCCCATTACATGCAGGTGCAAAACATTTAGTTATTTGCATTTTTGGGTGGACATTGTTACTACCTTGGTGCAGAGATATTTCACAAATTGTGGCCTGGAAGATTGAAATGCCTGCTACTGGTTTTGAGAGATCTTTAGTGTCAGTTGTTTTCACAGTCAAAAACGTTCTCAGAATTAAACTAGGCAAATACTAGGGGGATGATGGTCCATATGAGTCATGGAAATCCTGGAAAGTCATGAAATTTCAATATTGCAAACTGCAGGCCAGCTTGGAAATCCTAGCTAAGATCTAATTTCGTCATGGAAAAGTCATGGAATTTTAGAGAACATAACGTGCATGAACCCTGGATATCGATTCTGAGAACGTGTAGATGTGAGAAGTAACAGCAAAGATCTCTTGTACCATGTCAACTTTTGCTTGATTAATCTTGGTATTTTGCCTACTCGCCGATGTAGAAAAATGCTATTATTTTTGTAAACACTGTCTAGTTTTCCAGAAATTTCACATCGATCAACTTCATAGTGCAATTACAGTACCATCCCCAGGAAACATTCCTAATGCCAAAAAGTCAGGGATTTAGGATATCGGGATAGGGTTAGAATAACGATAGTGTCCAATTCCTGCGTCATTCTCCAAACCTTCCAATTAAATCCACCAGGTACATAAAACTTGAGTCGACATGGATCTTCTCTCATCTGCCTCGTTCAGTTGCAATTTATCCAGTTGTAAATTGTAATTCGTCACCAGTTACATGATATCTCCAAATCCTAAATCTCTTCTGTGCAAAATACGTGTGTATTAATGTGCCCTTACTTGTACCCCACAGGAAAACATGTGCTTCACACTCTCTCGCTCAATTTGCACTGTTAATTCTTTCATCCTAAAATGCCTGTTATTATCCATGTCCGCTTCCGATTTTTGTTCCTAGGAAATGAATGAGACACATTTATCAGCATTTTGTTCATCCAATTTGTATGCAATCAGCCTTCAAACACACAGGTTACATCACTTCTCGTTCACGAGGAGTGCTGGGTTGACTGGCAGCCATCTTTGCATGCAAATACTCCAGTTTGGTACATTTAACAACAATGTATTTGTTATTGCGGCGGATTCAGCTTTATACTGTTTAATATATAATTCACAATAGAAAGAAAATGAAATATTGAAGCAATTCTTGTCTTGACACAGTGTTTTCAGTCAGACTCTTAAAGGTAGCTCTCGTCATCAGACTGGTTTCCCCGTCGCTGATCACCATTCTAGCAATTAAAGAGACGGGTGCATAAATGACCTAAGTGACCTTTCAAGTGAGTTTTGAAATCTATGAAAATCTTCCACTTTTATGTACCTAAAGTATCTAGGTAATGGCTATATTATCTGCAACGAAAGTTTCTAAGCTCTAAAATTGCTAAATTCCATCAAACTTCTGGCCTTGAATCTGCAGATATAGTGACAAAATAAACATGCAAATTGCAAGAACTTGACAACAGCCATGACTCAGTGAGTTTGTTTACCCAGATAAAACTTCAAATATCACACAGGTTGGCAAGAAATAAGTACTTAAGTTAGCTTTCCAGAAAAATATTTTACACGTATAGTTTGTAGTAAAAGCAGTAGAGAGAGAAAGAGGCACAGTGTGGATTCGTTAAGACAAACACGAAAGGCTTATACTGGCAATCTTGATGCAAAAATTCACCTATGACTTGTATGCTTCCGGGAACCCCCCCCCCCCTCAATTTTCGCTAAACTCTGCTTGGCTTCCTAAATCGTGTGTTAAAGCCGTCAAACAAACTAAGTTTAACTTTATAAGTCTAGTGTACACCATAGCACGAGAAAGTACATTTCCAAAACTTTGAACTCAAAAGGTCAATTAATTTCTCATCACAGGGGGTTTTTTTTGCCTGGGATTGGTTGTGGAATTTTGGAGACTGGAAATGGCGTGATCCTTGTTTGACCAAAGCAGTACTTGCATTTGTCCCAGTTAGGTGCAGACATGATTCTTATAGTAGACTACGAGTAGTCCCTCTTTTCCCTCTGTAATCCGTCGAGAGTTGGTGAAAATAAGAGCTGTACTGTGCGCAAAAGGTGAGAAGAATGGGGCGAGGAAAAAAAGCAGCGGGTGGAGAAGGAGAGGAAAAGAGGGACTACAGACATTCTATTGTATTCTGCAAAACCGCCCCCTGTCATCTGGTCGCTTCTGGCTTGTCAGCAACTTGTCAAAAGTTTATGAAAGCCAAACTTGCTGTCAGCCGGGCCGTGGGTAGGAATGTCTTCTACTCAGAAAAGAAAACGGAAGAAAAACTCAAAGAACGTACGGTCAAATAACGATTTCTGCCGCGTCTGTAACTGTTCTTTTAGTATAAATAACGGCAACAGAGTTCCAACAGAAAATATTTTTGCAGTGCCAGGCAGATAAGGAGTTTTAAATCACCACACAAATGCGCTAGCACAATCAGGCGAGCTGCTGAACTAAAATCCTTTCGGAGACTTGTTTCTCCAAAAGATTTTAGGTGAGTAGTGGAGACAATTTAGGCCCAGAGGAGCAATTCAAGTGCATGTCGACATTGCCTTGGCAAGTCTGCAGCGTGGATAACAACTCGAAATGGCTCGCTAGAGAAAAAAAGTTGGAAGATTTCGACCGGTCCTCATCCTATTCCAGGAAAGGGACTATCATTCGGAGAAAAAGAAATCGTGAGCCAGTGCATGTTTCCTGCCATAAATCAAAAGTAAGTGACAAATTTCAGCTAATCTGTTCAGTCGACGTGCCACTCGGGTATCTGAGAAGCCCGAGTAAAAGCGATGATTCCTCAAGGATTGGATTCGTACTCCTTCCGAACGCCACCCAATGAATCAACAGCAACAATAATAAAAAACTTATGCAACAGGAATTGAAATGTTGTCATCAAAGCACTCTTCCTGCACAGATAACTGAAAGCAGCTTTGGAAGACATTATTTCGAAGCAAATTTCTAATGAAATGCTTCGCAATGGCGACACAACAACAACGGTCAGTTGTAGTTGTAGCTGGCTTTGACCTTTGCATTTGTGATTTGAACTTTCACAAACTGATAATCAAACTCCAAACCCTGTTAGAAGAATGGCTAAAATGGCGAGTACGTCGCTGAAGTCAAGTTGGGCCAATTTGTAGGGCCTCTCAGGTCTAAATATCCCGCTTTCTGATCCGCTTTTAGGCATTCGACGTTTACAAAATTATTTTAAAACTCTCATCTATCAATTTCACCATTGCAGTTAGTCTACATTTCGTCACTTTTCACTTGAATGACCTTGATCACAGCGTGATGACAGCGTGTTGACATGTTGCCTGCAACAAACCAATGGGAATTTTGCGTTACTGGAGTAACACGTAATTCAGAATACAATAGAGTGTCCGTAGTCCCTCCTTTTCCTCTCCCCCCTCCCCCCTCCCCTCTCTCTTTTTTCTTGCCCCATTCTCCCTCTCGCCAGCCCACGTGGCTTTTCTGCAAAAACTCTCAACGGATTACGGAGGGAAAAGGGGGACTACTCGTAGTCTATTCTTATAGGAACTCCAGAAATAACTCACCTATTTTGTTGTACTGGTCGATAAATATCTGGATTTTGTTCATGTAGCCAGATCCCGAAACTCTATTCTTTTTGTTGATGGCAGCTGAAGAGTACTCTTTGAGGTATTTTTATTTTTTAAAAATAATTATTCTCCTTTTTCTCTGCTAAATGCCAATCAAATAATTATCTACTTTTAAGAGTGTCTGCCAGAGAAAACCAGGCAGAAGCCGGAACATGGGGGTCAGCCAATTTCCTTCATATTTCTGTTGG
>JANVCK010218272.1:0-10431 GCA_026546655.1 Epizoanthus illoricatus | reverse complement strand
AACAAAATTCACAACTTTGCATTGTATATCAATGCTTTACAGCATCCAGAATCATACACAAGAGACCAAGATACACAAAACTGGATATATAAATGTCAGTACTTTAAAATTATGTGTCGGGATCGGGATTGGCAACCCAACAACAGCGGGATGACGGGATTGATGTGGAAAACTTGGCGGGATGGCGGGAGTTAGGAACCCTATTGTGGACCCTCACAGGAAAACAAAACGAGGAAATTCATTTAGTCTTTTTCTGGAACCATCTGAATTTCATGTTTGTTAGATACTGACAATGCTATATGGTGAAATATTAAAATAAACAAACCTACGTTCATTCAAGTTTTAAAATACATCAGTTTAGGTGAGATTTCTTCGGCTTTTTTCGGACTGTACATTTTAGTTTGCTTTCATTTACCAAATTTGCAGAGTGCAGCATAAACACATACTACTTTCGCTATTTCTTAATTAGATATACTTGCTTTTGTTCTTTCACTGCCAATGAACTTACCACTGAGAACCAAGTGGTGTTCCCGTGGAGTGAGCTCCAACACTTTGTTCCTCGATGGTTTCTTTTCGATATCCTAAAGTGCGTTTTTGTTCACGTTTGCTGTTTCTATCAGATACGTCAAAATTTTATAAACAGGCATGCAAGATCGGTTCTAATTATACTGCCCTAACACCACTGGACATTCCACTAAATATTGGGAACTTCCCGACACCAATAGATTGACAAATAAATTAAACAAATGCGGTCATTTCAACTTGTCATGCATTTTATGCGGTCATATGAACTTGTCATACATCATATGACAAGTTCCTTTCACTTTGCAATCAACTACATCAGTAAATTGTTTATCATCCCTCTCGCAAAAAGGCACGATATCTAATATGTAAAGCCTAAAGGGTATCAGATTTCCGTTTGCTTTTTCAGTCAAACATTACTTCATCAGCAGCTGGATCTGGGGTCATCAGACTTGATCAGAACCCGAACATGTTTCAGTGAAATATATTGAACTAACATCTGTATGACATAGATCGCGTGAGCGAGTCGTCACGTAGTGCATATACGTTTGTGCTGAATGCGCTAGTTTCTATAATTGTATAAACAATCAATATTTTAATGTTGTAAAATACTTGAGTTTTCCTTCATTCTCTCATCTAATCAAACTGTCGGATTTAACATGATTTAACTTGATACTTTTTTTTATTATCATTGCGTTTAACCAACTCTGAGGTTGGACGGAGAACTTTTTAAGGTTAAAACAGGTTTCTCAACCCAATTGAGAAAGGTCTCCGAGGGCCTATGGTTTAACGTCCTTATCCGAGAAGACGTGAAGGTCTAACCATTGCAGATGTTAGAGCAAAGGCAGCACCTTCTCCTCAATTCTTCTTCCCTAAGTATTGGTCCGGCTGGGAGTCGAACACCCAACCTCCCGCATTCAAGACCGGCGCTCTTACCACTGAGCCAATAAACATATAAAGTATATTTTTTGCGAAATGATTAGAAAGTAAAAAACGTAGAAAGGGTTTTCAGAGTTGAGATAGTTAACACAGAGCCTCGAAAGTGAAACAAACTAACTGCTGTTAACTAAACACCACTTTAATCGTTTGATTTCCTTTTATGTGGCATATATACATACAGTGCTTTTTATATATACATACAGTACTTTTTAAACAAGTTCTAGAAACTTTATTATAAATATAGTATTGCATTGCATTACATTACTAACATAGCATCGTATAATATCGTATATATAATATCGTATCTATCTATCTATCTATCTATCTATCTATCTATCATGTGTTTGTCTGTGTATTCGCTTGTCTAGCTATATCTGCAAAAGCAATAACTTGAGGGTACAACTCCAAATGTAGTTTTATTTGTTTTAAAATCTCTTAAAGTTTCCGTTATCACGATCTTGTGTTATTGGCAGGGTGACCGCAACAGCTAAAACCAACTACTGCCCTCTTATTTAAAACAACCTTAAGCTATCTATCCTGAAATTTCTCTTACAATCTTTGTTTTCGTATATATTCATTCTCAATATATTGCAACACTTACGTGCCCGTTATGGATTACAATGTCTTCTTCCAATTACCTTTTTACGCTCAGCGTCAACTAGTTTCAATTCGTATAAAATTAACAACAAAGTTAATAAATATATCGTGCTCTTCTCACTTCCTAAGTGCTTTATTACTGAAGTGTGCACGGACAAAGCTGTTCTATTTGTCTTATTACAATTTAGAAGTTTTTGATTCCATAAAAAAAATTATTTCATTGTGCAAATTAAAGTAACCGTTCACTTTAATTTTAAAAGAATGTTTTTCTGACGGTAATTCATAAAATATATATAAACTGAATCGTGCTATTGAACTTGGGACTGCAATCATGAAAATGCAAACTGTTTATAGGTTTTGTTGAAAACTTTATTGAAACTGAAAATTCCCTAAACATAATAATGTATATAATGTTTTGAAAGATATTTTTAAAAAAAAGTATACAATGTTGCGTTATAGGAATGAATTAATTCGGTGCCTGTGATCGGCTTCATAATTGGAGAAAGTCCATCGGGAAATCAATCAAATAAGCAGCATTAGGGATACGGGCTGCCAGATGATGTAAACTGGCAAAACAAATAAATTCAAGTGTACATCAGTGGCTCGGGAACTGTTTCATCAAGGAGCTGAAAACCAGTGAGTGTCACTATCTAATGACAAAGAGATTGTGTTATGAAAAGTAGATGTAAAGTGTCTGATTGACCGGCTGTCAGAAGTGTTCTCAGTAAATTGAAGTCTAAACTTCAGACAAGAATATTAATATAATATTGAAGATCCTTATAAATAGTTTCAAGTCAATTTATCACTATTTGTTTCATTAACCAAATAAACATACTTTTTTATCAACTGACAGGATTGAGAACTACAAACTATGTAAAACATTAAGCGTCGTTACGACTGAAGACAAACTATTGACACAATAGTTCATACACAATAAACTACAAACTATTTGAAACATCAAGCGTCGTTGCCACTGAAGACAAACTATTGATACAATAGTTCAGACCGTAATAAACTACAAACTATTTGAAACATCAAGCGTCGTTGCCACTGAAGACAAACTATTGACACAATAGTTCAGACGCAATAAACTACAAACTATTTGAAACATCAAGTGTCGTTGCCACTGACGACAAACTATTGACACAAATTCAGACACAATAAAATCTAATCTCGTTTGAATTTGTATTAAACACTATAACTAAAGGATTTGGTCAATTTTAAATATAACATTAACAATAGATAAAAAATCAAGCCAAAAAGATTACATGCTACTATAATAAAATAACTTTATAATTATGGAATAAAACATTCCTACTCAACTGATCACACTCAGTAAATATCACTTCCGTAATCACTTTCGTAATCATTATTGTGTGTATGTAATATAAGTTGATAAAATTATATTGACGACAAAATTATAATTACATTATAATTGTAATTGGAATTACAATATTAATCTTTATTTCTGGCCGACCAGCTGCGCAAACTCCGAGTCCTCTCTCCGCAGCAGCACTTGTGGTGAATCATATTCGACGATTGTTCCTTCGCTGAGTACCATAACTCTGTCGCTGTTCATAATTGTGTCCAATCTGTGGGCGATGGTTAGCACCGTGCACTCCCTGAAGTTCTGTCTGATCGTCTCTTGAATCTTACGGTCCGTGTCAAAGTCCACGTTGGCTGTGGCTTCATCAATGACAATGATCTTGTTGTCTTGCAGCAGTGCTCGCGCCAGACACACCAACTGCCGTTCCCCAACACTCAAATTGGTGCCTGACTCGTTCAACTCATATTGCAGCTTACCCGGCAGAGACTGCACTTTGTTCTTCAACTGAAATTAAAGGAATATTCTTATATTTAGGCATGACACAAAAGAACGAGTCGATTAAAACTGTTTTAAAATATTACTTTCGCTTTGTACATAAATATGACTGTGTCGCAAACCATTCTTTTGTGTGCTTCTATTTCTGTTTTTGCTGTTTGCTTAGTATTCTTAATTTTCTCTCTGTTCTTTATATAGTTTGACTGACGAGAAATGATTTTTTAACCTGTACTCGCTCCAGCGCTTGCCACAAGGAATTATCGTCCATTACAGAGAAGGGATCAAGATTTTTCCTCAGTTCTCCACTTAGCAGGAAGGGATCTTGAGGAATTACGGATATGGCTGCTCGCGAGGTTTGAAGGTTGAGTGATGAAATGTCCTGGCCGTCGATTCGAATCTTTCCCTGTGCTTCTGGCATACGGAACAACGCCGCTAACAGAGACGACTTGCCTGATCCCGTCTGACCAACAATACCCACCTGTGATAAAATTAAATAAAGCATTAGTTGCAATAGTAAATTTTGATGTTTAGAATTTGGGAAAATATGCATTGCCATTTTGTTTATTTCTAATCTGGATCGTCAAATATATTTGTATTATGGCTCGGACGAACCTTCGAACCTTCGAATCTGCGTTCATTCGCCTTGCCGTCCGCGAAGGCTTTTTAGACCTTCGACCCTTCGTTTTCATCGTAAAATTAATGTATTTATATAACAAACCACATTCGGATTTTCAAATAAATATTTTATACCTGGACAAGCTGCCCTAGCTGAACTAGCCAAGTGTTTGAAACTGGCCTGAAATAGTTGTGGTTTTTCGTTAATCATTTCACACATGATTAACAACAATGATGGTCACAGGCATCAACCAATCAATAGGGCACGTTTCTTTAATGATTACAATATACAGAAACGAAGTTTCGAAAGTGCGTTCAAAAAATTCAACGAACCTTCGAAGTTTTTTTCGACCTTCGTCCCAGCCCTAATTTGTACACATGTTTCTATGGCTCGTGGTCTTGTCTTTGTTGTCCTGCCGATCTATCGATAAACTCGACTCATGCTTCAGGTTACAATACATGTTTAGATGAATTTACCTTTTCTTTAGCCTTGATGGTGATGTTAATGTCTCGCAAGCATTTTGGTCCACCATTGTAGTAAACAAGCGATAAATCTTCAAAGGAAATTGTTCCTTTCTGTGGCCACTCGGCTGAAGGCTGAGCCTCAACTTGGTAACCTGGCTCTGGAGAAAGCTCGCCATATTCTAGTACTCGCTCCACTGACGTCATCAGTGTCTCATACTGCACGCTGTTGTGCACGGCCACATATATTATCTGAGTTAGGTTCACTGCCGAGTACAATGCTAGACCGGTAAAACCTGCATCTGCTGAAGTTGTGACGGCAGCTACTGAGGCAGCGGCAAGGAACGTAGCGGTGAGTAATTCTGCACGTACTCCTAGCCACTCCCCTCCCGCGATAAACGTGAACCATGAACGTGTATGATTGTCTTGAAAGCTATAAAACCAAAAACAAGGTATTGTTGTTGGGGTACAATGCCAATATACACTAAAAACGAATTACAATATACAAACAGAAAGGGAATCACATGAACTAGGATATCTGATAAAGAACACGTACTGAAGTAATTATAATAATAGAAAGTTTATTAAAAAATACTTTGGGACCAAAAAGATGAATTGCAGTACTTTTACAATAAAATATATTAATTGAAATTACGATCATCAATTGTCAATATATTAACAATATATCATTTATTTTAGTACAGATACAGATACAACCCTAGCGTTGAAGGTGCTACTGCATGATTAATGTACTAAATGTACAAAAAGAAAAAAAAGTAATGCTCAGCATTACCAACTAAAGATATTCATTTAGATATAAACTTTTGAGACATATGTAACGATTACAATACCCATCTCATCCCTTCCTTCATTCCAACATTTCTTCACGTTCTCTCTCACTTTCATCACTTTCACTTGTCAAAAACCTTCTACCTAAAAGAATAAAGGTAAGAAATAGATAGTACTAGTCTCAGAAAGGAAAGTTGGAATTTCAAACATTTGCTTTAAATAACATTAACGTTCTTGCATTATTTGAAGTGCCGGAGTCGGATATGTACACAAAGAGTTAGGCAGACATGACTCGACTGCAAAACAGGACTTACCGGTAAAAAGCCTTGAGTAGCCTGTCCTCTGCTCCTAAACACTGAATAGTTGTCAATCCGTGCAAGGTTTCACTGACATGTGAGTACACAGGACTACGGCTGGCTGCTTCGAGTCGTTTCACTTCTCTTGAGGTCCTCACATAGTATGATGCCAGTAACAAGAACAAGATGAGGAGAGGCACTGCTGCGATTAGTGCCCAAAACTGTACAGCGGCAACCACCAATACACTACCCAAGCAATTTATCGATGAAAAGAAAAATTTGAAGCCTACGGTCGGTAGTTCTCCATCCACATATCCCAGATCTTTGGAAAATCTAGAAAAGGAAAGTTATCAAAGAACTTATTTTTTCAAATAACGAACTTAGATTAAATTTACGAAATATAAATTATAATAGGTATAGTTAACTGTCAGTAGACTACAAACGATTTGGACAATAATAGCGATTGGCTGTCACAATAGCTATTTATATTATGGGCGTTAATATCAATCAACTGCAGTCAATTTGAAATGTGTAAGTCTATAGTGCACGTGCACTTGATCTCCCCCCCCCACCCCCCTCTCGATTGAACGTTTTTGGCTTTAAAAACAACTCGCTTCAACTTTTAGCATTTGGAGCTTAATTAGTAATACATCGCTACACTTTAATTATGTATACAAAACGGATTACTCAAATTAGGTCAAGCCTCAGAAAGATCATATGTTTTTATAAATAATCCAATTTAATTTATTTCCCCTCTAATCATTTATTTTGTGGCCATTGTGATGGATATGATTCCGAAAAGTTGTTACCATAGCAACAAGAATTAGCTAGCACGTGAATACCGTGGTAGTTTATTAACAAGCTGTGGATTATCTGAGTGAGTCACAATGACATCCCCTCCCCCTCCTTGTTAACTTGTTATCTTATGGCAAAGGGTTATCATTCTAGGATCAAGGCATGATATTTATCCTATCCATTTTCATTGAAGAATGAAGGGTGTGGTGTGTTTGCTGTTTATGTAGTACCTCACGTTAATACTTTATTGGATTCTACGTATTTCAAAATGAGAACACGCCAAACAACAGCAATTTCTACCTGTTCTGTATGCGTCCAACTGGATTGGTGTCGAAGAACAGTACAGGAGACCGCATCACTGACTTGACCATGTTGCTATGGAGACGCTTGTTGGAATTGAGGTAGCTCTGATAGTGTATCATACCACTCACAAAACTCAGTAGCACATACAAGCCAATCAGACCAACGAATACATAGATATTGGAGTGGTTCTGTTGTTCCTCATAGCGCATGTCGGTCCATTTTGCCAGCCACCACTCACTGCACTTTAATATGACTACAATTAGAACAAAGATATTATAATGATAAAATAAGCAAAATATTCCTGTTAGACATTTACTATACTAACTTCTTACGTTAATGATTTTGGCAGTACAAACATACTCAGAGTAAAGTCTTTATAATACAGGCTTCGTTCTTGTAATAAAAAGACAAACTTACATGCATTATGATCGATGGTAAAAACAACGTCTAATCTAATCTCAAGAAATAAGCCGAATAAATGAGCCATTTGAGCATTACTTATACTTAGTCAGCCAAATGGTTTCGTGATGTGAACCCCATATCGCCGGAACGATGCATACGTATCTAAGGAAAGTACACTGTAAAACTAAACGTGTGCCACGTTACTTTGGCTACCCTACTTACATAGGATGTAGTTCGAACACTAAAAGGAACTCGATATATTCTTCGGTTATAATTACTCCACAGATATATGCTTTCCCTTTTCATCTCAGCTTTCAGCTTTATTGGTGGTGTATAGATTGAATAACTCTGAGGAAAATTTACTAGTCACTGTTAACATGTGCTATTTATGGCGGAGGTAATGACAAAATGTATTGGATATGAGAGCAGACTGCAATGTAGAAAAGGCTAAGGCAAATAATACATATTGGTGGATCACTAGTTAAGGGTATACAAATAATAGTATACAGTAAAATCGCGGTTATAGGTCCATCTCGTTTGAAGCCCATCAGTGTGGTAACGTTCGGCAGTGCTATGCCCTCAAGCACATTTCGCCTATTTATTTTGTTTTGGGGATGGTTCATGAGCTTTTCGCATTCGGCAGGTTTTGACTAGTCTCCAGCTATGAATAAGAACTGTAGTAATTTTACAAGAACCCTTTACAGAATTTTATGTCTGTCCCTCATAAACAAGATTTTACTGAACTTTATAGCTGTTATTATACCTTGAGTAGCTATAAGAACCAAACAGCCAAGCATCAGGATTAAACTTGAGTTTCCAGCTCTGAAATACTTCCAGTATGTATTCAGACCTACGGTTCCTGTTGGACGTGTTTCATCCACTCTTTCAAGCCCCTTACAAACTCGTTTCGTGTTTGACTGAAGATGATCATCGTTGGGCATTACTGACTCTGTTTCCTTCGACTGTTGCAATGCCACATTATAAGTTTGAATGAATGTGGACAGATCAGTTCCAGCGTTTTGTATCTCCTGGTAGGTCCCCTCAGCAATCATGTTACCTTCCTTCATGAGAATGATGCGGTCGATCTCCCGTAGATAGCTGAGATGATGAGTGACCAGAATCACCAAACGACATTTCAACAATCCTTTGATACATTGCTCGAACAGGTTTTTTCCAACTTTCATGTCCAATGCGCTGAACGGATCATCTAGTAGGTAAATGTCTGCATTGGAATAAACTGCGCGTGCTAAACTGACGCGTGCTCGCTGACCTCCACTTAGAATTATCCCACGTTCTCCAATTAAGGTGGCGTCACCATTTGGAAATGTCTTGAAATCAGTCACTAACTGGCAGGCTTCAACTGTCTCTTGATATCGGTTGTGATCGTACGGTAAGCCAAAGAGAATGTTCTCTCGAACAGTTCCAGTGAATACCCAGGGCACTTGTGGTACACACACAACACGTCCTCGTTGACTGATCTCCCCGCAAGCAATTTTTGTTTCTCCTAGTATTGTCATTAGAAGTGAGGATTTGCCACAGCCCACTGGACCGGTAACTGCCAGTACCTCACCGTGAAAAAGGCTAAAATTGATATTGCTGAGACAAGGTAAATATGGTTGAGACCGCATATTATTCCAGTAGCATGTTACATTTTGGACGTGAATAAATGGTACGTCACCTTTCTCTTCCTTCAGATCAGTGGTGTTGTTTTCAATGTTAGTTTTAACGGAGCTATTGATATGGTCGGTAATCTTGATGTTGGTGTTTTCTGTGACACTTTCTATCTTACTTGTGTGTTCTATATCCCCTAACAGCGGTCTAAGGATTTCAAAATAATCGTCTTTCAATATATCGTCAACTGATGCTTTATCGAGAATATAAGACTTGTGTTTTTCTTGATGTAGGAGGAAGTTCTGTATTCTGGTTAAAGATGCAAGTCCTTGTAAAGTATAACTGATTTGGAGTCCAAAATGTCCACAGACCGAATGTTTGATGTTACTGTACAGTACCATTGTAGTGAAAACGTTTTCTGCCGTCAAGAGTTGCCCATCAACTACAAGACCCGTGTACAGGATGAGAGTGAGTACTACCATAGTAAGAAAGTAAATTGAAACAATCCCTGATTGAAATAATGAGAACCAGCGTACGGTCTTCATTTCTAACCTGAAATTTAGAAAATACGTAACAGTTAAGGAAGGATTATATTAGTGGTGAAAATGGTTTTAGAGTTTTAGAGAAGTACTCCTAGCTGTAAGCCCCACTGTCATAATAGAGTAAGAACATCTTCTGGTCCTTGATGCAACATTCCTACTTGTGTTGCCACAAAATTCCTTTAAACGCTTCAACATGAGAGAGTACGTGAACATAACGCGAAAACATCTTCACGAAATATCTATAGCAGCAATTTCAAAATGAATCTACATGCACACTTTCTAAGATTTCTCTTCATCTAAGCCAGTGGTGAGAAGTATCAGCACTATTGATAATGCGAATACCATATAGTAAGTCCCCATAAATAACCAAATTTTAACATTATTATCGAATTGGTAATCTTAATGTTCCACTGAATGATAAATCGTTAATATTATAAAAGCTACAAAAGGGTGAAAATAGCAATAGCTACGCCAAAAATTTAGTTCACCAGCAGTGAATGCCTCGGTGGTGTATACGGTTAGGGTTAGGATTAGTTAGGAATAGTTTTCGGAGTGGTTACATCACCAATTATAGGAATCTTTTTGTTTGATAGAGTAGGAGTTATCTTTTTATTTCTCTCTCTAACAAATGCCAGTTCTGTCAAATGAATAATAAGTGTCAATAGCTGTTATCGTAGATGCTTCCGCCAGTCAAACGAGCCAGCAGTTTCTCTGTGAGTGTAGACATCAAAACGAG
>JANVCK010218162.1:0-10433 GCA_026546655.1 Epizoanthus illoricatus | reverse complement strand
TCAAAACAGCACTTGCCAAGACAAATGGTGGAATAAACAGAGTTTTTGAAAATACGCTAAAAGCGCCTATTAGCATGCAATCGACAAGACCCCTTTCCTGTTAACGGGCTAGATGTACATAACAAACAATATACAAGCAATTTTGTTCACATGAAAAAATATTCTTGTATATAATTCAATTGAGGATTACCTTGAACTGTACCACTGTACCAACTGCTTGGAATTCTGATAAAACATCTTCGTAAAATTCAACAAATCGGTCATGAGCTTCTTGCTCATCATACTGGAAAGAGACAGAAAAGACAATAAATATGTCCACTGCAAGGTTAAGTAGCTAGGGTGTTCGAACCTCTATACAAGTCGAGATGGTCCGGCACAGCCCAACTCTACCTATTACTCTGAGAATTGTCGATAATTAACCCTTAAACATACAAGCCTAAAACCATTACACGAACGTTTAAGGGGGGGAGTCATTTTTACAACCCCATGAGTTTTGAAATGGTTGAGAATTAGGGAAAGCCATTTGGCATGAAAGTAGTCCATACTTTACTAATTAATTCCCATGGTAACAGCTGTCAATTAATAAATGACTGTTGCTATGATAACGGTTATCCCAAAACATGTCTGCCATTTTAGCGGCCATCTTGGATTTTTAGATTTTTTAATTTTTTGATGATTTTCAGCAAAACAGTTGAAAACAAGTAGAAAACATTGTTTTTAGGGTAAAAACCACAAAATAAAGGGTAAAAACCAAAAATCCAACTTTAAACGTGTTTTTCTATAAAAATTCGTAAGAGTGTACAATGTAATTCGGAATTTTGTGAGGGGTATTTGGCCATTTGAAATTCCCGCGCGCCGCCATCTTGAAATGTGACGTGTTTGGGCTGCACTGCCAGGCCCCACTCTCGTTCACTGTCATTGCCCACATTCTCTACAGAAAATTTGGAAATTCTGGTTCTCGGAAATTGCATTTCCCTCACTTCGAGGGCAACGTAGATCAAGTTTCAAGACTTAAACATAGGTTTTTAAAATTTAGTTATTCCAAGATCATTGCACTAAAATGAATTGCGATGTTGTTACAAATGTTCAAAAACTATGGAAAAACTAGTTAAGACATACTTTACAAAGTATTGGAACTACAAGCGTTGGGCTATGTACATTCAGTAAAGGGTGAATAACTAAATAAACTATTTACTGAGAATCTTATGAGCATAAATTGTAACAGTAATGCTAATAACAAGAACTAGAATGTTACAAACTGTGCACTGGCGAATAATGTAGTGAAAAAGATGTGACTACATCGCTGTCTTACAGGTAAAAATTAAAGGGGGATGCCAACCCGATGCTATTACGTGGCAAATAGCCGTGCACACTAGCCCTAGTAAGAGGTATGAAATGGTTATAATTAGAAGCAACTGATAGGTTTTTAATTCTATAGACATGATACCTCGTCAGCCTCTATTCTGGCTGCGCCACTGTATGGATACAATGCACTGACTTGTAACAAGAACTTCCAAGCATATAGTATTACTAAAGTACTCACCTCCAAACTTGCATCATGATCTGCTTCGTCCAACATACTCTGCGACAAGCCGATGTCCTGATACATGCTTGGAATCAACAGAGTAACACTGGACAGAAGCTTAGGGTGTTGGCGTGAACACCTATAATCATGCATTTTCAAAGCGCAAATAAGATTAGGAAATTGTGAACAATATGCCCTCATCCAACCAAAAGCAGCTTCTAAACCTACCCCTAAACCTTCAGTCTAACTATAAAATGTATGTACTACATGTAAATCTGATACTGATGTACCTGTGCACATACATGTACTCTTCCTTCATTCCGAATGTACCTCCAATTAATTAATTTTTCAAATGTGCAAATACATAGTTGCCAACCTGAGGAAATTAAAATGCTCGAGGTCCCGATTTTTTAATTAAATGGGGGATGGGGGAGGTGCAAAGAAGATCCGTAACCGAGCAATATTAATATTACTTCATTCTGATCATGACTAAATTTTCATTTGGTGTTACTGTGATTGGGTACAAATTCAGGCTGCAAGTGCTTACAAATTGGAAAATACAGTAAATACACGAAGTCCTGTGTTCAAGTGCATACGGTAGATAGTGAGCTGGAGATGTACGATGCTGGCAATAAAATGCAAGAGAAAAGCTTTGGGATGGTTAAAATGCTGGAGATTTTCAGATATTTTCTCAATGCTGGAGTCGTGCAGGAGATGCCCTCAAAATGCCGGAGCCTCCAGGAGGGTTGGCATGTATGCAAATATTTTGCTGTTAATGTTGTTAAATTCAATCTTATCAGGAATAGGATTCTTCTATGTTAACAGCAAACAAATTCACGTCCCTCTTAGATGTACACATCCTTGATAACAGCAGAGTAGAGGGGGTGCGTGGATGATAGTATATAGAGCCACTAAAATAGAATAACAGAAAGAAAATAGAAAGAAAAACAGATCATGATTTTGCACAGCAGCAGTTATCCAAGTCTCTTTACGTGATATTTAACAATTATTCCACTCACACGTGTTAGATATGAGGTGACATATAGCCAAAGAGGAGCACAGTGCCGAGTTGACCACATGAATTGTATAATCATCTCATATTCAGTAAGTGTGAACGGAATAACTGTTTTATTAAATGCCAAGCCAAATATACTTTTTTCTTTCTAATTCTGTGCAAACCAAGCGGAATTTAGTATACCAAAGTAGCCTTTAAAATTTTAGTTCCGTTTTCAGTTTTCCATATAAGGTATCACTGATGGTTTTGAGCTGATAGCCATCAGATGTGAAACCAATGAAGAAGTGTGACATTCAATAACCAGAGGTTTGTATTTAATAAAAACAACCAACAGATTTTCTAACCTTTCTCCAAACCTGCAAGCTCCTGTTTTCAAATAGAATGAGCAGTTTACAGCGTCCTGGTGGCAAATGCAGCACACTCACAAATTAGTACAGAAACATGTACATGTGATTGAGTTCAACTACTGTATTGCGTGGGCTATGGCATAGACTAGTTTCTAACATAACTAGATTTACTACGTCAGTCAGTGGCATACCCAGACTTCGGGAGTGGACAACACCTACCTGTTCTGTGCCATAAACGTGTGAATTTGCTGCTGGTGCCAAAGGATTGTGCCACGACTGTTCACCTTTCTGGAAGAATAGCAAATTGGAAATAAAGTTAAAGTGCTTGTGTCTTGATCAGTCCCTGTCTCTCCAGCTGTCTGTCCATCATTGTTTGTCTTTATGCTTCTCTGTCTCTTCTTACTGTCTGTCTGTCTGTCTGCCTTTATCAGTGCCTTCTCTCCAGTTGTCTGTCTGTCTTTGTTTGCCTCTTCAGTTACTTCCCTTCACCTTTTCTTTCCATCTTCCTTTATCAGTGCCTGTCTCTCCTGCCATCTGTTTATATCTGAGTCTGCCTACAGGTACACTGTATGGCCATTTTTGTTTGTGTCTTTACTACTCTTTATCTGTTGTTATTGTGTCTATCTGTCTAAAGTGTCAGTCAAATGCTTCTTGGCCATAAAGTTGGCTTTCAACCATCAAATTTTACCCTTAATCAAAGGTGCTGGCTTCTGCAACTGAAATTACATGTAAAGGACAGATCTGGAAAAAATTGTTTGTATTCATTGACATTGGTCCAACCATCTGTTTCTGAACATCTTTTTTAATTACTGCTGTCTCTAGCCTACATGTACCAAACAGCTAACTCAACACACCTTTTCTGAAGCAACAGCTGGCTGCTCAATCTCCCTGAATAAAGCATCCTAGTGAAGCAACACATTAGGGCAGGTCAAGCTATGGAGTGACTGATGTTGCCTGTTGCTGGATGTGGATGTTAAGAACTTACAACAATGAAAAACTACATTAACACAAACAGCTGGCTGCTCAATCTCCCTGAACAAAGCATCCTTAAGTGAAGCAACACATCAGGGCAGGTCAAGCTATGGAGTGACTGACGTTGCCTGGTGCTGGACATGCACGTTAAGAACTTACAACAATGAGAAACTACACAAATATATAATATCCACATTTAACTCAGTAACACATGATGTACATGTATATCTTATGAACATACAAAATAGTATATTCCATAAAAAATTATACATTGTAGTTTGATATTGTCGACTTGTTCATGAATGACATATAAAACTTAATATATACATTTATACATGTGTCTGTTTGCTAATGATTTTTGGTTTTAAAATGTCTTGAATGTGAACTGATTCTACAAGCATGCTAGCTTTGAAAACTTGTGAACTTGGAAACTTCTGTAATTTACTTGATGTCAGGACCCTACTGAAAATCACCTTGGCAGTAGGCCCCCTGGCTGCATGTAAATACCATACATGTAAATGCCCTATTCAGCCCCCTTCTCCAATAGCCCCCCCCCTCGGACTTCAAATTTTTAATAAGCCCACCGTCTCTATTAAGCTCCCCCCCCCCCTCCAACAAAGGAAAGTAGTTGGTTGTGGTAAACAAAACAGTTGTCAGAGATACATATAGCATTTGACATTCATCAGCTCTATATGCCCTAAATACAGCAAGACAAGATAATTTCAACATAGTTCTATTTTTGAAATTTCCATTTCAAGGCATTAATGGTCCTTTTTTTACTGGTATAAATCACAGTTTGCGCCAGCTCAGAAACCAACTTTAATTTGTAGAAGTCCCCCTCTATATTAAGCCCCTCCTCTCTAATAAGTCCCCTGTCAAGACATCCTGAAAATAAATAAGCTGCCCCCCAGGTTTAATAGAGCTTTTACGGTATTGTTATAATTATTATTAAATATTATTATTATTATTATTATTATTATTATTATTATTATTATTATTATTATTATTATTATTATTAATATGTAGCAGATACAGTTCTGTACATGTAGCTTTAGAATCCAGGACATTCTGGTGTGTTTAGACCATCCAATACATGTACATGTAGCCAGTCACAATGTCACAGCTGACCAAAATGGCAATGTGCAGCAGTTACCGGTGACAACATGTTACAATCACATACTTACAATGTGTTATAAACCCTGGCTTTAAATGTATTCAAGGAGCCAGCAATATTTTACTGATCTTATCATAACATTTTTAAGTATGTACACGCTGCATTTGAATTATATTATAACAAATTTTATCATAATTCCAAAATTACACACAACTCAGCCAGATTCCAGATAATCAAACTAATCAAGTGTTAGGTCCTCCTAAAATGTTCTACAATTAGTCTCTAATGGAGCCAAAAGCAATTACAGAATTGCACACATCAGTTTTAGGTGTCCAGAATTCTACTGACGATCAGTTACTGATTTGTGTTTTACTTCAGCAACATATACTTGTCTGTTGTAATACATACAATAAGCAAGTGCCATTGGTTTCTATGTTGAATGTGTATGTATACTGATGATAAAATAATGGTACAGTTCATATCTTTAGCTATCAAAGTCTACAGTTTCAATTATTCTAAAACCTGTCACAATTAAATTAATCAAAATGTAATTGTAATTCACAGTCCACCTCAGTCAGTGAAAATTATAATTAATATTTCTTCCCAAACATGGCATTGTGGTAATTAAAGCAAAAGATACGGCTGGTTATGATTCCACTAGATCCATCCATACATGGATTGTATGATTTTGCTTTCCTTGTAGAAGTATCTCTTGTTGGTGTTATTTAGTTAAGGATATCTCATTTATTATAATAGATATGTAACCAAGCTCAGTGGTGCACTACAACACTGGAGCTTACAGAATGTTCTTACTGAGAGATGGGGTGTGATTTCTTATTGTACATGTACATGAGGAGAGTGGGTCTACAGATTCTGAAAGGGGGCATCACAAAGAGTAGAGATATCAGAAGGAGCGAAAACAACAAGTGCCAAAGTAGTAATGCCTTTTGATATATGTAGTAGTACAAGATAGAGTGAAGGCAGATGAAATGAAACAAAGCTTAGCCAGAGCTGGATGTGAATGTGAATTCCTGGAAAAGTGTGACATCATACATGTATGTCATGTTCAAGAAAATTAATAATAAAATTAGAGTTGGATATGTCTTGGCATATGGATGTATGATTTAAGGGTATTTCATGTGTGTTTAAGTGCAATTCTAAGAGGTGTTCAAACCATTTTAAAAAAATATTGGTAGTGTGAAAAATCATACAGTATACATTTAAAATTACTTATAAATAAGTATAAAACTGTAACTTTCATTAGTTGCCACAGAAACAGTGGTTCGAAGGTTTGTTCATGAATTGCAGGACATCAAGCCACCTGCCATATCTGTACAATGTTGCGGGTGTCGATAAAACGTGGACCCCCTCTTCTGGACCCCCATTTGGACCCCTCATCTGGACCCCCAATTTTTTTGTACAAAATTTATTTTCCCAATTTTTTCAAGCAAAATAAGGAGCCATCTACTTTTTCATGGGGGGAGGGGGCTAAAGTAGCATGTACGCTTTTCAAAATAATAAAAAAATGACGATAATACCCAGCAACGAAATCATCATTTTTTCCTTTTCAGTTTGTAAGCTTTGGGGGGGGGAAGGAGGGGGTCTGGAAAAAGAGTATGTTTTGTACCCTTGTGAAAATGATGAAAAATAGACGACTCCTAAGTAGAGAGTACCTTCGAAATCACTCAATAAAACTCTAATACCATGTGGATCCTCATTGCATGTGTCTTGTTGTGTCTTAAATTCCTATTCTGTGCTCAGAAATACCAGCAAGCCTCGTTGAATGTGTGTTGTTGTGTCTTAAATTCCTGTTCTGTGTTCAGAATTATCAGCAAGCCTCTAATGTACACGATAAAACACATATGAACAAACAGTGAAAACACAATTCTGCTGCAATCTTGCAATCATTCTCAGGGCCCACTGTGCAGCAGTAGCCCACAATCTCCATCACACATGGGATTCATTGCAGTTTGGAGGGAACTTGATGTCAACGAGACTGCACCCAGACTTTGCTACTGGTCTGTCAGCAGATAAACAAGATGGTGGAAAAAAATGTACGGAGGGAAAACTAGCATGCTTCATATTTTGAGAAAACTTGCAAATGTAATCATTACCAAGAAGAAATTTTGATATAATAGAATTATTATGGGTCCAGAAGGGGGTCCAGAAGTGGGGGTCCACATTTTGTCGACACCCCAATGTAAGAATGGATATATTTGTCAGAGCAGTTGATGAGCAGTTTTAGCAGAAGATCAATCACCTCTTTCTCCCTGATCTTCTGCTGTTTCCTCTCCTCAGCCTCTTTCTCTTTCCTCTCCTGCTCCTCCCATTCTTCTTTGATTCTTTTCTGCATGAGAAACAACAATCAGTGGGATCAAGAGATGTAACATGAGCCTAATTAATACTCAGTCCCAAGATAAAACTCTGAGACAATGCACCTACTGTATGTAGTAGTAGCAGTAGTAGTAGTAGTAGTAGTAGTAGTAGTACTATCAAAGAAAACCCCAAGGGAGGGGGGATGGGACAGGATTTGACACAATTCCTTTTCCCCTGGGAAGGGAATTTGACACTGAATTTGATCCCTAGGCACATTTTGGTATGTTTAACTACTATACATGTACATGTTGATTTAACAAAAGTCTTTTGCCCATCCTTGGCAATTTGACTAGTTTTCAGTCTTTTGGGTGAATACATTTCGGAGAGATAAGGCCTGGTACTTTGGGAGAGGTAATATTTTGATCAGCAGAAAAACTAACATTTTTTAAAATATCTCCGAGTGGCTTTACAATAATTTGCCATCATGGTTTTGTCACAAGTTTTGTACAATGGTAATGGCACGAAATGCTTATCAGTTTTGACATATCATCGTCAGTTAATGAAAAAATAATGAAATTAGCAGCCTAGGGGTTTTTCCTCCATGTCACAAGCACAACACCAAATAAATTATCTACATGTGTGTACCTCCTGTTCGAGCTTTTCTCTCATCTTTCTTTCCTCTTCCTCCTTGTTTCTTCTGAACTCCTCTTGTGCAGCAGCCTCCCGAGCCAGCCACAGTTGATGCTGCCTTGCCCTAGAATATACATTAATGTATATTTAAGCAATATAAAATGGCTGTGAGTGTCTATAAACTACTTCTTGAGTGCTCTACTACTGCTGGCATGTTTATATCACAGTTTATAGACACACGCAACAGTTTTATATTGCTTTTAGAAAATAGAAATAAGGCAATGATAAAACGAGTGTCTTTATCCTCTGATATAAACACTCATTTTGCCATCTGTTAGACAATCAGAGCACAAGTCATATCTACTCTATTTCATAAAGTGTACATGTAATATTAAAATGTATAATAATTATACAAAATTATATATAATTATATTAATTTAATTATCAGTTAATATATTTTGCTTTAAGTTAAAGACATGTTAAATAATTAATTAAAAATTATAATTACAAACTCAAGTAAAAAGACAAACTTTTTGAGATGAGTGCTGTTCAAACAACAACCACCTTAATCCTGACACACATCCTGTTAACTTTCTCTTTCTCAAACTTTCAACACAGTGCATGTACTGTACCTTTCTTCTTCTTCTCTTTTTTGCCTTTCCTCTTCTAACCTTTGCTCTGCTTCTGCCTGGGCTCTAATGGAACACAGCACAATCTGTAATTATATTCTCACAACCAAGCACCAGATTATCTCACCAATCTACTTAAAATTTATCAACTCCCAAGGCTACTTCATTCCTCTTAATTACCAATCGTTATTACATACATGTAGTTTCTCCAAATTTTAGAACAGTTACCTATGGACAAAGAGCTTTTTATCATGCTCTTACAGTTCTTTGAAACTGTTTGCAGGGTTTGTATGCACTTTTATATCTTGAAAAGTCCATGACTTTGCAGGACATTTTCAGAGTTTTTCAAGGACTTTTCCATGGGTATTTTGAACACTTTTCTCATGTTCGCTAACGTCATTCACATTAATTTTTATATAATTATTGTAAAGACACATGTGTGACACTGTTTTATTGCTTAATATAAAAAAATGCTTTAAACATAAATCAATCGTATGGAGTACTACATATGCACACTATATATGGTTAGTCAAATGTTGTTTTCGTCATATATTCAAGAATTTTCAATGAGAGAGCTACATGTTTACAAAGCAAAACTTTGCAGCAAGTGTACAATGTTCAGTTGTACAGATGTCAGATGTTAAACAATCACATATTTCAGAATTGAAAATATAAGATACCATGTTGTACCATTCAAACCCCTGAGTCACCAACTGAAGGATATCAGTAAGGGCCTGTAGCCAGTGGAAACCCCTGGGTGGAAACCACTGGTTAAAACTACTTAGTTTACATATATTATCTAACAACATCTTTTTTCAGGGGGAGGGGGGCTCATTAGAGAGCGGGGGCTTATTAGAAACTTGAAGCTCTAGAGGGGGCTTATTAGAGAGGGGATCTTAATAGAGAAGGGGGGGGGGGGTTATTAGCGCTTTTACGGTAAGATAATTGTATGTACTGAGAACTAGACCAGAACGCCGAACCGAGGCCCCAGTAAACGTACACCGATTTATCGGACCAAATGATTTAGCTTTGAGCCAGGATGGCGATAGAAATTGGCCGCGGTCTCTAACGGCTTCAACACCATCACCCGTCATCATCCACCATCTATCACCATCATCCTCCATCATCCACCATCCATCACCATCATTCACCATCACCCATCCTGATTCACAATCCATCACCATCAACAACTACATTGTATCACTCGTGATTATCTTCCATCACGTACCATTATCTGCCATCATCCACCATCACCCATCATCACTCACCATCATCCGCCATCATTCGCAATCCATTACCATCACCATTACTCGCCATCATCCACTACCACTCACCATTCATCACTATCGTTCACCATCACCCATCATGATTCACAATCCATCACATCAACAACTACATTGTATCACTCACCCACCATCACCCATTATAATTCACAATCCATCACCAAGTATCACTCACGATTATCCACCATCACATACCATGATCAACCATCACCCATCATCATCCACCATCACTCACCATCATCCACCATCACTCACTACTATCCACCAACACTCACCCCTCATTCTCAATCCATCATCATCCACTATCACTTGCCATCCACCATCACTCGCCATCACTCACCATCCATCACCCTCACCCACCATCATCTGAAAGCTGATTGATAGAATGATTATGTTGTTACAATTGATTTTTAATAGTGGTAAAGCTGTGTGCGTTGTTTACTATAAAGTATAACTTGGTTCTTGTATACATGTATGAAATATACAGGCCTGTTCTTGATCAGAGTTAGATCGTAATTTTTTTTCCACTGGCTAAGTGGACCACTAATATCAATACATTACTGGCCTGTAGAGGATTTCACTGGCCACAAGTTTACAAAAAT
>JANVCK010217940.1:0-10435 GCA_026546655.1 Epizoanthus illoricatus | reverse complement strand
GAGGCGGGAGAATGATTTGTGGACAAAATGATTTGTGCCCTGGAATGTTCCTGCAAATTTTGTCATCCGCTTTTGCTTTTCTTTCTCTCTCTTTGTCTTTATAAGTTTGTGTTGTGCAGATGTTTTTTTTTGGCATTTTTGGCTCGTGCAATTTTTTTACAAAATCTTCCACTCCCACTCCTCCCCCAAATCAGATATGAGGGCAGTAATTGGAGAAACCTGTTTCAGTATCCCTAGTCCTTTCTTCTATTTACTTCGAAAAGTTTTAATATTGTAATGTAGTTGTAAGTGCTGAAGCGAAATAAACATTAAACACATTGTAAAGCTATGCTTTGATATTGGGTGTTTAAACCTTTTTGAGATTTGTTGACATTATTTGGCTGATATAAAAGGCCACACATGGAATCTAAAATTGTTTGCACTTATCAACCATAGTGGAGATACAAATCACAGCCTATGTGTGGCACTGTTCCAGACTCGCTCAGCCTGACTGACACTCAATTATCTCTGAATGAAACTTTACTGCTGTCAATAGTACTGCCCGAATTGTTTATTATACAAAGTTGCTAAAGCCAAATATTACACCATTTAATGAAAACTATATAGTACAAACACTGCGGGTACCTACAGGTTGTGTCATAAACAAAACCTGACTCTGTAGAGCACCAGATGAGTATAAGAAGAACAGGTGGAGTTATTCTTTCGCATCTAACCAAATGTTAGTGATTTTAATAATTAGTGTTCACTTGTATTTTGACTAACTAGTAGTTTTAGTTTCTATAAAGTAGTTCTTGATTAGTATTTTAGAGGGCCACGAAGTTTATTAGTACTTTGTATTATTTAGTGTAAATTAACCCTCTTTAAATAAAGCTTCATTGATTGATTGAACTATATCGTAGTATAGATCTATAGAATTAACTGCTAAACTTCTAAAGGCAGATTTTATAGAGGCTTATGGATGTTTCCCGTCTATTGGTTTCTGGGAGTTGCTCTTAATCCTGTAACGAATCCCCGCCAGTAACCGAATGTGGCCATTCATGTCTATCCCGGCATGCTGTTCATCCAATAATATAATAATCAATGTTCATTATGCACAGCTTCATACCATAGAGTACAAACGTCGCCTGAAAGAGTCTAAAGAGAGTGATTTTTTTTCAACAATATTAGCTATGTTGGCTCTCTGCACTCCAGGAAGCTACTTTTAGGGGTTCCGTGTATAGACGCAGTTTAACGCAAGTGCAATCATATACTTTGAAACAATTACAGTTCATTAGCCATGCACCTGTTTCGTGATTGAAGTTTTTGTTGTTTGAAGTTTCTGGAAACTTATAAAAATAAAGTTGTTTGTATTTCTCCGCCTTGGTGCGCGCCCCAAAACTATATGACTGAAAATGTTCACTTCAGAGAATTAATCGCAAAGGACTGACACTTACCCGATCGTGCGTCGATAGTAAACTTCTCATTTCCACCGGCAGATATCAAATATTTGACCGGTTGTCCATTGCTACTCGTGGCGGCCATACACAGCATATTCCTACCGGAGTCTTCATTCTCGGGGACTGTAACCGCGTAAGAACCCTTTGTAAACTGGGGTTTAGAACCAGCTTTAGGTACTACTTTGACAGTGACTAACGCCTTTGAATGTTTCGCACCATTTTTTGCGGTAATAGTCAAAGTAAACGCATTATCCCCCTTGCTGGGGTCTAGTACTCGGGTAGTACTTATTACCCCCGCGTTGTCGATCGAAAACTCTCCAGAGCCTTCTAGCAAATACGATATCGTATTTGGGTCGTCTTTATCTACAGCTTTGACAAGAGTGACAAATGTCCCTTTAGGGGACCCCTGAGGCACTTGAGCCGCGTAAATAGGCTGTGAAAAGTCAGGGAAGTTATCATCCTTGTTTTGTAGATCAATAACCAGGTGGAGCCGTGATGTATGGAAATACTCCGATTTGTCGGTGGCTTGAATGACGAGGTCGTAGGAACTAAAATTAAGAAAATAGAAGTTAAATAATTGTTAGTCCACTGATGACTCAAACTACTACAGTGTGTAAAATAAACTAAATATAACGAGCGCTCTGATTGGTTAAAGCTGTTTACCATAACTCGATGGAAAACATAGAAGTTCACAGTTTCGTGCAATGGCTACGTTTATTTAATAAAAGAAATAGAAAACATTTCATGTGTTTTCCATTGAATTATGGGGGATAGAAGAATATTTTACTTTCTTGATTTGAGTTGCTTTTCAAACTGCGCTGCAACTTTTTATGTATCTTTCTGACCCTTTTGTTTCTCTTATGACAACCTATTGTGCAACTATTTTTAACCAAGTTTGAATTTGCAAGTTGTTTTTCGAAAATTCTTTTGTTCCTACTCCAGTAACATGAATTAGTCGGGTACTCAGAACCACTGGGTGCTTAACGTGGCTGATATATATGACGGTTTAGTGGTGTCACAATTGGAGAGATTTGAATGAAATCAGACATGCAGTCAGGTCATGTTAGCCTCCACTTTCAAGATTCATTCCATGCAAAGGTCTTTATTCTTGGACTATAAAATAATACCTTTGTTCAAGGTATTGAAAATATGCATGAAAAAAGTTGGGTTTTGTTGAAAAAATTGGGAAAGATAAATATAATTTATTGCCTCAAAGTCAGTGTTCTATCAATAGTATTAATAGAACCCGTTTTGGTTGTACATGTTTCAGGAAAAGCTATCATTCTGGGCCAATACATATAGACAACATTGTCGTCCAAAAAACCAGTTATTAGGGAAATGCACAGTCCCAACATTATATTACTCATCCGCATGTTTTCCTATGTACGAATGGGGTCGACCATTTGATATTATCGGATGAAATCTTTAATCCTTATAATCTGTTACTGTAAGAAAAAACTGAAGTGAGGACAATAATTTGTATAAGAAGCAAGCAAACAATTATTCCACCCAATCCCGCAATATCCAATTGTTGTCTCCTAAAGAAACAAATTACAAATGCACATACTTTTGCTTCTCGAAGTCCATTGAAGCTGCAGTCTTCACAGTTCCAGTGGAATTTCCAATCTCAAACAAACCAAGGCCAGTCCCTGCGACGATGGAATACGTAACAATACCAGCATGACCAGAGTCGTCGTCCTTCGCCTTCACCTGGGTCACAGTTTGTCCGATCGGCACGTTCTCATCCACTCTTACTTGTTTAAAGGGGGGATCAAACACAGGTCTGTACCGATTTTCAGATACGTCTTGTACCACAATCTTAAAATCAGTCGAATCAGTTAACTCTGATGAAACTGTTTGTAGTGAAACTATGACCTTAAGGTTGAATATTTTGGCTTCGCTCTCATAGTCGAGTTTGCGATTGAGAGTTACAACTCCATTACTCGATTCTATGTTAAAATAGTTGCTGTTCTCACCCGAGAGGGAGTATCTTAAGCGGGTGTTCAATAAAAATGAATTAGTTTCGTTTTGTTGTGCTTGAATAATCTTTACCAGTCCTTTTTCCGGAAAATCTTCAAAGAGACTTGAGAAGTAGGGACCATTAGGAAACCAGGGCGGCAGATTGTTTTGGGTATCTGAGCTGAAAGGGTATCCTGGAATATCGGCCCTGATCCTAATACTAACACGAGCGGATGACTGTTTGGATGGGAGTCCACGGTCTCTCGCTAAAACTTGCAAGTCATAGGGACTTTGATGGTAATTCAGCTCTCCTACAACTTTTATTACTCCAGTAATGGGATTTACCGCAAAGTATGCAGACTGCTGGCTCAGGGAGTAATATATTGCTCCATTTGGACCGGTATCTGCGTCAGTAGCCCGGATTGTGATAACAGAAGTTAAGAAGGGAATATTTTCTTGAATAACAACTTCGTAGTTCGTTTTACTAAACTCAGGTTTGTTGTTGTTAGAGTCTTCGATCCTGATGCTGATCTGGGTTGTGGCAGAACGTGATGGGGTCCCCCCGTCCTCGGCCACCACTGTCAATACAATGTGAGACTTGCGAATGTCACGAACTATCGGTGTACTGGTTGTCTTTAAGATCAAAAACTTACGCCTGCCCGTGGACTGAGTTAAAATCTAAAAGGGAAATAGAATAAAAACAACAACAACAGTTAGATCATGTTAAGGATCCACTTGCACCCAAGATGCATTGCGAGTATAATTTTATTTCTTCGGACCCAATAAATTCAGGATGGAAAATTATAAACATCTTACTAACCGAGTAGGAGGTCTGTACGAGAGAGTATTTTGCCCGAGGTCTTGACTGTACAGACCGAGCGAAGCGAGGTATGTGCGAAAGACCAAGGGAAAAATATTCTCCCGTACAGACCGAACAAACGAGGTTATTAAGATTTTTATTATTGTTTTTTTTTTTTCGCTTATGAAATGTTTGTAAAACACACAATGGAGTTGCCGGTCAGCAAGCCCGTATAACGGAATGTCTGTACGGTAAAATACAGACCTGGCTTTCAGCCAATCCCAACGCAGGGATTTAGTTACCGACCTGGGAATCCAACTTGCCATATGATAAGTTTTTTTTTATAAATTGACTTCTAAGTGTGTCAAAATGGGTTGTATGGTTATTCTGTTTTCTTACTCCAATAAATTAGGGTATAACACCTCATGTGGGCTGTGACACAAAAGACGCACTGTAATGTGGATAAGATGTAAACAATAACAAACGCTCGCAGAGAGAGAGAGAGAGAGAGGCCCATTTCAGGGCAAAAATAATATTTACTCGCGAATCATTCCTCCACCTCCACCCCACGATATCAAATGGTCCGTCCCTAACATATTTGTATTCTGAACAATCGCTTAAAATTTGTCACCATTGCCTTTCATATCGAAATTCTCAAACGCAGATAAATATAGTTTTGCGGAAAAGAGGCGCATATCCCGCAGACATTTGATAATTATAGTTATGAATGAAATAAATATATTTCGAGTACGTCCACCATTCGAGTTGTAGTTGCTATGGAAACATCCGCATCTGATTTCGGATGTTTGATAAATATGTGGTCCAGACTGACTACAGAAATTTCTTTATATTCAAAGCAACCTGAAGTCAGGCTGTCGCTAATCAAGAATAATCGTTCGATAGGAATATTGAAGGCTCCGAAGGCCAATCTGCTAGGCTTCTTTTCTTACAAAACGAAAGCCTGCCACTGAAGCCACCCTAAAGAAAATGATTAAATTAGTATTTTTTAAAAAAAATCAGGGTATTCACAGTTACCTGAAAATATCCTTTGTCGTTGCCTGTTATGATGCTGTATCGTGCTATCCCTGACGAATCTCGGTCCTCCACATAACAGTTGTCCAATCCCTGCACGTAAACTCCCGGAGGGGAATTCTCTGCAACAGTGCCATTATACATGTCAGCACCAAACACCGGGCTAAAGTTGTTCACGTCCTTCACTTTCATTCTTAGTGTTGTAGCTTTCCCACCAATCGAGCTAACACCAGTCTCTTTTAGTAACACGGTGAGGTCGTACGTGTTGCGTTCGGAGCCGGCATTAGCTTCATAGGGTAGTGAGTGTGTAATGATGACCTTCCCTGATGGGGAAATCTCAAACCATCTTAATGCCCGCTGCGAGTTTGTATCCTGGGCTTGGTGAAAGCTGTATTCTTCCCCATGTGCTGGCGGGTTAAACTGATAAACAATAGAACCTTCAGGAGAATTTTCAGGAATTTCCTTCGTTATAACCTCTCCTAATGTTGATGGAAAGGGAAAAGCCAGTAGATGAAATAAAACAATAATTAATGCAAATAGTTGACGATACATGTTCAATCGAAATTACAGATGCAGTTCCTGTATTAGGGCGTTTCTGAATACACAACTGATTTACAAAAGCCAGGAATATAAGCGTGAAAATCTTCGTTAGTATACTGCCGTAGATTCAAGTGTGATACACGATGTCGTTTTATGCCATATGCACATTTTTCATCTCACTTCTTCAGCTGTATCTGAACTTTTCTAACGTGCAGCTTGCGAAAGTCATGTCCACGTGTTCATCGAAGCTCAAAACGGATTCTTGATTCCCGTTACTGCTTCTAGAAAGCTAACACTTTAACAAATTTTCTCGACAACCTTCCTCTTCAGAGTTATTCTCAAAGTTAACTATACCTCTCCTTTTCAGTCCAGAGTACCTTGTGATTGTTATACAGCAACTTACAGCTGTGATTTTAGAAGCAGCTCGAATGAGCTATGATTGAGGAAAAGCTCCCACAGTTACGCAGAAACCGCAACGACTTATAAACTTTACAGACGAATTATGATCCAGAAAGCCGGTCGTAGAAATAATGCCTGCTAGCAGGCACTTTCAATGAGAGAAACTGAATCTTCATTCAAAGTGTGCTAGAATCCGAACAACTTTGCTTTTGGTACTCCATCAAGTTGCGGGTACATACATGCAAGGTAAGCGTAGTGCACCTGGCGGGATATTAGTAGGGCGTTTACTGTAGCCATTACAATGGACGCAGCTGCCCAATCCTTCCACAACTCTTCTGCGGTTGTCATAGCAGGTGGCTAAAATGTTTACCAAATCTGTTTACCAACTATGCAGTGAAACCACCGTTTGGCAGGTAGTTTCCAAATGAAAAGAGTTCCGGCATCATCTCTTGAAATAGGCGCAAAATTGTACGCACTTGCAGTGAGAATGTTAATTCATTGTATTCGATATTATTGTGATTTACATGCTCTGGAAAAACGTCTTAAACAATTGTAGTTATCCTACATTATTCAGTTGTTTATGTTGTATTTGTAGAACGTGTTTGGTTTTAATATACAACGGCCGTTGAATGGCAGAGAAATGTATTCATTTTACAAGTTGTAAGCAAATAATTTTGTGCACATTTGAACAACTGTTACACTAAACATCGCGTACACTGGCTAAATGTGGACAATAGTCACACTTTTATATTAATAGCCCTTACAAGTTCATGGTAGGATTAAGTACATAATAGCCCAGCTACGAATCCAGAAGACTCGAGATACACCACGTGTGAAACGTAATGCCTTCTATCAACCTTTTTTTACACTAATATACAATGCAAGAACACTTATTGGTGACTGCAAATTCCCTTTAAATCAAAAAGTTTATTGAAGTTTGAAACCTTTCTTACATTAGAAAGAATATTTTCATTTTTGATAGTTATTTTTCTGAAGTTGATGTATATGTCAAATCCTTTGAATTTGAGTGCTTGACTAGGAGGGACCTTCGCCCTTGTAAGCGATTAAAACCACAAAGTTTAAACCACTAAGTAATTCAACGAAAATGCACAATCGCCTTTTATGAAAAATTTACAACCAGAGCAGAAACTTCTATGGGAATTCAGTTGTGGCTTAGCGCCGCACCACAGGACCAGCTACCCCATAAAAAATGCATGGACAAGTCTCAAGCAGGGAAAAGTATATCAAAGGGCAAGCTTTACTTTAAAAAAATGCAACTAGGTTTTGGCAGTTTAAATGGCCTAAAGAACAAATATTTAAACTTTAAACTCTTTCTTAGAGACAGCAATAATCGTAACGTTACCACACAGCAGCCAACAGCAATAGGTGACTGCGCATGTCGATCTAACAGATAGTAATCCGTTATCTACAACGAACGGCCATGCTTCAATACAAAAAAATATATAGCCTCGAACTTTCGCGAACAAGTAAACCAATTTTAAAATGCCAATAGGTTACTGTCAGCTAACAGTATTTTAGCATAAGGGCTGGCGCTCGTTAAAAATTTTCAGTAACACTATTATCAGTTTTTACCACCTGCTCCCTGCTTAATTGAGCAATTAGCATTAATCTCATTGAGCAATGCCAGTCTACTGTGCTACTTCGTTCTTTAACTTTGATTCATGGAATAATTCTTCACGAACAAATTTAAACATTTCGATAGTTAGCGACAAAGTATAATTCAGCGACAAAACACAATATATATATTAATTTCAAGCGAACCATATACGCGAAGCAATTTCGAATTCCCCACAAATGATATTCTAAGAATGGTTATTAATAATATTGTTATTAAACAATAGTGTATCAGCTGCTCACACCCATTTTATGAACTTGCTCTTTTCTTAAAGTGGAACAATTTGTTACAACGCACAAGAGTACACGACAAACTCGCCGTTATAGCACTCTCAGATAGTCCTGTGAATGTTCTTGAAAGACACGCGTTGTTCGATTCCGAGCGGGTTTCCCTTTAATTAATACAAAGAACAGGTCAAATTTGATCGTTTTGCTGATATAGTTAGCAAACTAGAAAATAGAGAGATGTAAAGATGCACATTTGTCATGTTCTTGATATTGTATATAATGGTCCATTCGAGGGGGAGGGGGAGATTAATAGAGGGAGGGGGTCATAGAGGAAAAACGATACTTCAACGAACTTGAGTTTGTAGACAAACATTTCTGTTTTGTTTTACTAACTGTTACACCGTTGGTATTGTTTTTACGGTGATGTGAACATGTCTTCTAATTTCTGGCAGATGCTACTGATATCACCAAATACTGGGGATGTTGGACTACGAATTGACAGTATTTGTTTCTGCAGTGAAAGTGAATATTTAGCAATCGGCTGGAGTGTAATGTAGCTCTTTTGCTCTCAGAAAAGGCCATTGCTGGCAAGACATCCACGCAAAACATACCATGTTAATTATTTGTTGCATGAATAACAAATTTCTAGTATATTTTGCTCTTGTACATGTTGTATCAACATGTAGAAGCAATCAGTACACAACAAATTCCATGTCTTTTTGTGCATTGCTATGCATTGCTATGTGGAATTTTACGTCGCGTTCCTTTTTCTTGCTCTGTACATTCCAAAGCTTTTATCACCAGGGCCCAGTTCCTAGAAACCTCGATTAACTTAAACCAGGATTAGACCTAACCTCGGGTTAAATTTATTAGACTAGGATTAGTTAATCGATGGTTCAAAATGTGTTCCTGACCCACGGTTAACATGTAATGTCGCTTTCTGATTGGCTCTAGCACAATCATGTGATGTCGCATGTATGACGTAATCACGAAGTGCGAAAGTGCTCGGGTTCGAATCGCGGTCATCCCAGCCATGGAATGTTTTTTCCCCACGCAAAAAGTTGCTTTTTCAACTCTAGAACCAGCATTTTGTTCCTTGTTGTTCTTTTTCTTTCTCCTTTTCCCTGAGTTAGAGCTAATCGGTCTCTTATAGGAAATGAATTTAATCGTGGGTTAAATTTTAATCCTGGGTTATAGGAAATTTAATCCAAGGTTAGTGTTAATCGAGGTTTCTAGGAACCGGGCCCAGTATATTAGTGTTCTGTACTGATTTTAAACTGGGTGTATTGGGGGAAACTTAACTGTTCGGCTAACGTCCGGTGTTGTTGTTGTAGCGTTATAAGCCACCAACTGCCAAGGACATCCCAATAGATCTACGAGTGGCGCTGCCCCATAACACACCCAATCCTGTTGGTGTACTGCGTTCTAAAGGTAATGCTATCCAAGATAGAAATTCGGTTTTCCCAATTTGGATTTTATATAGTGTAAGTTTCCGGTGATAAGTTCAGAGCTTATTTACGTTCAAACACTTTGACTTGAGTCTATTTCGGGAAGGGGGAGGGGGGCTTATTTTCCGTCTTAAAAATAGCTGTATTTATGTCATATATTATATAAATATACGCCGATGATCTTATTTTCGGGGAGGGCTTATTTTCAAGAATCCTTTTGCGTCTGAAATATTGGAGCTTATTTTCGTAAATTTCCGATAATACGTTCGAAGCTTTTTTCCGTTCGAAGTCTTTGACTTGGGTCTATTTTCCGGACGGGGGAAGGGGGGGGGGAGCTCATTATTGCAGGATTTTCCGTCTTAAAAATGGCGGCTTAATTTATATCATATACCGGTATTATATAAATATAAGCCGATGATCTTATTTTCGGGGGGACTTATTTTAATTTTTAAGAATCCTTTTGCATCTTAAATTGTTTGGGTTATTTTCGGGGGACCGTGTTATCACTACAAAGTGTAAACATTTGACGATTATTCCCCGAAGTGGAGGTGAGTAGTGGTGGATATTTACCGAGCTGCGAAGCGGCAAGGTAAATATCCAACGCTAGGAACTGACACTGAGGGAAATAATTGTTTTAGTATATACCAAACCAGTGAATAGCCATTGACAAAAAACTTTATTTTCAAGTTGAATTTGAATTTCAGCTTGCAATATGGCCACGAAACGGGAAGCCATTTTTTCTCGTTTCATGCATGAACGCCCGGAGGTGAATAGCACTGGATTAACCAACCAGAGGGCGCGATAAGCACTAGTCGCTGGTTTGGTGTATACTAATTATGCGTAATATACTGAGTACATGTGATAAACTAACCTGCGTAGTCAGCGCAAGGGGGGGGGGGGGGAGAGGAGAAAGAAAAATGAGGGGAAAATAAGAGGGGGAATGGGGAGAGAGAGGGAAG
>JANVCK010217829.1:0-10435 GCA_026546655.1 Epizoanthus illoricatus | reverse complement strand
TACAAACCTCGTTAGAAAATATCATCGAATTATTATAAAGCCACTCGGAGATATTTAAGAAAATGTTAGTTTTTCTATTGTACGTTACTGGCATTTATTTTACCTGCAGTGTTTCACTTACGGATATTTAGAGGGTAAGATATTAATCTGTAATCACTTAATTTCAAGTGCAGCACGGGCTTTGACGGGGAAGCGTTAGTTAATGCCAAGATTGATCTCCAAACCCTTACAGTCTGTTGTGCTATGTCCCAGCAGTCGTACTTCTCACATTACCTCTATAAGCCAGTTTATTTGGTTTCTTCAGCCACATTTTGTTTATATCGTTCCCCATTTTGTTTAATGTATTCCAAGCGAGACCTGTTGGATAGGTCCCATTCCCCCTTGCACTGAATGGATGACTTTAATAGTGACGTCATATCACAAGATTCAGATAATGTTATAGACGCGACCCTTTAGAAGATAGAAGGCTGGAACTGTTTGAAATCTTGGCTAGGAGTCTTGTAACTGGGCGAAAGAGTCGGGTATTGTCGTAGGGCGCTTTCCATTTGTCTGGTCTGGCCGGCCTGACTGGTCAGTTCTAAAATGGAACGCAACAGCTATCGGAACTGGTTCTGGCCAGACTGGCCCGGCTCATGGATTAGAGCCGCTCAGTTCCCCGTTCCGGACGGCCAGGGCGCGGGAATTTGCTGACTTTTGGCGGGAAAAAATGCTCGTGCGCGCCTTGATCTTTCCGTTTACAAATGGCCAGAACAACTTCTCACCGGCCAGCTGGACCCGCAAATGGAAATTGCCCTGAGCCATTTTTGACTGGGTACCATATTGGATTAGGACTACAAGAGACTCCCTGTCCCGCATTTAATTTTCTTCCCAGTCTCTACTACGTAATGGAGCCATCGTCCAACATGGCGCCTGGCTAAGAACAGCTTGAATAATTCCGTCGACTTTTTCAATTGATTACAAGACCGCCAGCAACGCGGGCTATGTACTTGTGCTTACAGTTTCTCTTTCATTTCAGAGAATTATCAGTCTGTCAGAAACTCGTGGACGTTGCATTAATTATTCTGGGCATCATAGGGTAAGTGTAGTAGTGACTCAACAGTGTGTAAGCACGATATTCCACAGCAGTGAGTCCCTTTCGCCAAGAAATAAACTTTATGTCCCTTTGAAGTTCCTTGAAGAGGCTAAACCCAACTTGCTCAATCATGCTCAAGGATTTGCACTACTCTTGGAATTCCTTGGAAACTCCACGAATTTCAGAATTTTCTTACAAGGCCCTGGAGGTTTTTCATCTACTCCCGGAATAATCCTGGAATTTTGTAGTGAAATGTTTTGAAACAAATGAGGCCAGGGCTTGCAAACACTATTACTGGTGTTTGGTAAATTAATCAAACGATCTGGAAGAAGTTTTAGCAGTTAAACTTTAAACTTAGTTGTTTCGTAGTTGCAAATGTTTATATTTTCCAAGTGCAGAAATGTTTACCCGCTGATATTGTGGAATATTAGAGGACGGGGGGCTGGGGAAAAGCCGTTTGTTCCCTGGAAAATCCTGGATTTTTATCATCTCAAATCAGAACGAACTCTGTTACCATAATCAAGATCTAATCCTAATTATTATCTATCTCATTTTACAGAATATGTGGGAATTGGAGGAGCTGGGGGCAGCCATTAGCACATTTAACATATTCTCCCCACATCAATCCAAAATTGACTTTGTGTAAATGTTTGTTTCAGAACTGGCATTGGGACACGTGATTCCATTCTGCGAATGATGGGAGCGGATCCTTCCAGAGTTGTCACAACACCAGCACCAAGTTTCCAACCAATGCAATCATTGACTTTACCATTATAGTTTTAAACTGTTATGTCATTGCAATTAGCTTTACCTTAAGGCTACTATTATTTGCGGCAACTTAATTTTGCGGTTTTGTAAACTGCGTATTTTGCGAGTACTTTAATTTTGCGATTTTGCAAAGACTTGGCTGAGGAGAAAAACGAAAGATTTCCGGCGCTGTCAGTGAGAAAGAAAAAACATCCCCGACAATAGAACAAGACGAGATAATTTTGAAACTTGTTTATTGAACAATTATTCTTATAGTTTTTAATACAAAAAGTAACGTGCTGCAACAAGAACACAAACTTGTCAACAAGAACACAAAACCAAGAACAAAAACTTTTGATATGCCAGAAGGCATCAACAGATGGGAGTCACAACAGATGGGAAAATGGTGAGTGTAAGGGCGCTTTCCATTTGTCTAGTCTGGCCGGCTGGAGAGAACTGGTTTTTTCCATTGTAAATGGAAAGGTCAAGGCGCGCGCGAGCATTTTTCCCGCCAAAAGTCACCAAATTCCCGCGCCTTGACCGTCTGGAACGGGAGAACTGAGCGCCTCTAATCCACGAGCAGGGCCAGTCTGGCCAGAACCAGTTGCGTTCCATTTGAGGACAGACCGTGCGAGCCGGCCAGACCTGATAAATGGAAAGCGCGCTGGGGAGCATAGCAGACTGAAAATTTCGCGAGTAACTACTGCAGCAACTAAATTTTACAATTTGCCGAACAATCGCAAAATTTAGTTACCGTAAATAATAGTAGCCTTAAGGAATTGTCTCGCTTGTCATATATACATAGAAAGTACTTGCTTCGGATTGGTGGGAGGTTGCAGTTGATACTTTCACTAAACAGTGGTCATGTGGATATTATAAATACTTATTTTTGGTTATTTAATAGTGCTCATTGCAATTTATACATAATGGTGTATTACGTTTAGTTTCATACAATGCTTTTCTTAACAATTTCTGGGTGTATTAAACCTTTCAGCCAAAGAGATTTATAGTCATCTATTTTCTCCATACACTATCACTACAAACATAGGTAGACTTGAAGGCCACGTGTCAGCTTATAACGCCGAGGCGGTTCGTAATCTATTTACAACCGCTGTTTCATCACCCCTCGCAAATTCAACCGATCACAGACGTTGTAATTAACTTGAAACTCACTGACTGGGCGATATTTTTAAACAGTCTTCAGGACACTGCGTGGGGTCACTACTTTAATAGGCTAGCACATTGCCTTTGGTAATGAGGATTAATGGACTGATCAGAAACAGCAGCTTTTTTCAGATGGGTCACAAAATTCTCTCAACAAATAATATTTAAGAAATGTACGGATAGTAGGAAGGAGAAGTAATTGAAATATTCAAGACTCCGTCAGTTGTAAGAAATGAGTAACACCAAAGACTTTTACGCTGTAAGTACCTGGTAACATGAGTACCGGTAGATGGTTACGCTATGGATTTTTTATCAGTTTGTTCAAAGGTTACAATAATTCTGCGTTTTTCAACCGAAGTGTCTTTAGCAGAGAACAAGTCAAAGAATTAGATTAGCCAAGTTAACTTGTTGTGGTTTTGCAGTAACCAATTGCAGATAGACAAACGATATAGTTAGAAATACGATATTTTTCCCCAAATTGTACTTCTGGAAGGACAGAATTTGTAATAATAATAATAATAGTAATAATAATAATAATAATAATAATGATAATAATACTAATACTAACAACAACAACAATAACAATAAAAGACTAATATTAGTAATAATAATAATAATAATAACTTATATTATAATTATAACTTATATATAGTTCTAAGGCACGATGAAGAGATTTATTTGTAATACAGTTATAATTAGAAGAAAACTGGGACTAGATCCAGGCTTGCTAGTTTTTTAAAAACATAATGTAGTCGGATGTATATGAATGTATGATAGTTGTATGCAGTCCAGGGACCAGTCAATAAATATGGAGGAAGGACAAGGAGGGGGGTGGTCTCGAAAATTATTACTTAATTAGGGAAGGTGTGGGGAAGGAGGGTGGGAGGGAGGGTGTAACTAAACAATATTAAAATGAAACACATTTGTTAAACGGAAAACATTTGATTAAGCAGGTTCGTTGAAGTTCAGTGTATTTTAGAGCTATTTTAATCATTTGTTCCACGGGCCAACACTAAATTCGCTTCAGAACACATTACTATAATCTGCTTCAATCGCCTTCTTAAACAGGCCATCCAACCAAATAGTGCACTGGGAAACACAGGTTTCTATCTTTGTTACTCATATTAGCCATTATTTTTGGCATGTAACTTGTTTTTATTATGTACGCATGTGCTATGGCGTGATACTGCCGCTTTAATATTAAACTGGTCCCCTTGATCTCGTTCCAGAGCCCGCGGTCAGGCCTGCGGCAGAAATGAAGGGCTATGGGAGCATCCAATTGACACTGATCGATCGGAGACGAGCAGAGTCAACAGCAGAATAATACTGGGTCCGCCAGCAGCTGTTGCTCTAAGAGCCCTTCGTTCCTCGCCGAAGGCCTAAAAGAACGTGGGCTCAGGAAACGAGATCGTAGTTTCCTATACTAAGGTATGTTTATGAAGTTGCAAGTGATAACTTTACAGTATTCCGGATAAACTTGGTGAACTTCCCACTCTTTAAAAACTTGGCAGAGGAACAAAACCAAATAAACAAGTAATTGTTGGATTAAAGAAGAAGGCGCTTGGACAACGAATCAAAACAATCTTTCTATGCGCAACAGCACGTAGCCAACTAACAATACGCATTTGTTAGATCGCCTTCCATTGTCGGGTCTGGCCGGCCCCACCAGTCAAGTGAAACGCGGCAACTATCGGAACTGGTTCTGGCCAGACTGGCCCTGCTCATGGATTAAAGCTGCTCAGTTCTACCGTTCCGGATGGCCAGGGCGCGGGAATTTGGTGAGTTTTGGCGGGAAAAATGCTCGCGCGCGCCTTGACCTTTCCCTTTACAGTGACCAGAACCAGTTCTCTCGGGCCGACCAGACCCGACAAATGGAAATCGCGCATGGTTTCGACATATTCATATAGTGCTATTTCAAAAAGGGTTGATTTACGAAAAGCGCAACAGCAAGACCCAAAAGGATTGTGGGAGCTTTGAATTACCTAATTTTGCATTTTATTGGAGTCATAAGCAACGTATGACTCTAACAAATTGCAAATGTCAGTAAATTAGTGTTCCTACAGTGACTTTGGGTCTTGGTGTTGTGCTTTCCGTTTTGCGCTTCACGCTTTTCGTAAGTCAACCTGTTTTGAAATAGCCGTAGATGCCAACATGAAATGTTGGCTAAAATTAAAATAAAACTGATCGCTTGGATAAATTTGATGGGCTACCAAATTCTTCCAACTATATTGAAAATTTAACAACAACGGGTTTGTAAAGGTTTTATTTTGCAATCAAAGGAATCGACTTTTAAAAAAAGGGAGTGGGCTTTGTCTGGAGCTGAGAACGTAATAGTTTATACTAAACGTGTTCAGACGAAGTGCTGATGTGCGTAGTATTAGAGTTTAGTCTTGTCTTGTCACTGGTACAAGCGAACGTCTTTGTGTTTATTCAGATCAAGGCATCCGTTAATACTGTTACTGAGGTAAAATAAATAACAAAGGAAATGCTGCGTAGTCGCTCCAGTAGTGCTTATCTCGCGGCTGAAAACATTCCATTCTTGATTTAAAATCAAGAACAGTTCGAGTTCAAATGCCCGGCCTCCCCCCCTCCTCCAGCTTAACATCGATAGGTGCATAAAAGAAAGATCTCTTAGCACGGTAGGTCAGCGGTTGCATCTGGCACGCATTTGGAAATGTTCACGCCTTTGTGCTGCGCGCATGGAACGTAACACGGTGACTCCCGTGGTATAATTTTTGTAACTTTTCATGCCATACCTTCACGGCCGTTTTGGAAAAAAAGTGAGGGTTACCGTATTAATTTAAATATGAAAAACAGGGCACACTCGAGACTCAATCATGTTACCATGGTAACCACAACAACAGCCGGAGCACAGACGTCCATTAGCACAAGAGTTACTTTACAACCACATAACAAAAGATACGTATAAACGGCCGCGAGACAACTTTAAATCGATGGGGCAGCGCACACTGGTACGAGCCACCTTAACGTCTCGTTTATCAAAGTGATAAAATATTATGGCATCTGAGCTTATTTTGAAATAATCTGAGACCAACACGATAAAAAAAACTAATTTGACCATCCTATATTGTTCACCAAGCAATTCGCTTTTACCCGCAAAGCATCATGGGTCTTTACGCATCAAAGCCCGGCAAAGACGAAAACTTGCATGTCCAGTCGAAATTCGCTATATATTCTCTGTAAAAATTTCTGTCTTTACAAACTTCGGCAATGTCACAGTTTTTGTGATAAAATCCCAAATTTTCGCTGCTTGCGGCAAACTTCGACTTGCTCTCTCTATTTATGGCATTTACAAAGTGCTAACATCGAGTTATTGATTGACTTACAATACGTGAGAAAAGTCTATTCTAAATATCTTCAACGTACTCGCAAATCAATACAGAATCAACTCAAGTTTGGAATTTTGTGATCGAATGGCACCACATACAAATACGAAGGCCCATGAATGGACCTGCTAATATGGAGGTAACGGCACGGCTAGTGGGGGGAGGGGCACTAGGTACGATTATGGAGAGTTCAGACTTCGTTAGCCACAAAAGAACGAACGACATAACGCTGGAGAATCGAAATATCGATATCTTCTCTACTCCTTTGATTAAATTATATATCGTTATTCATTTAAGAGTTCAATACAGAGTACATTACATATATAATATATACTAATATATATTAAAATATCTAAATATAGTTCAACATTATACAAAATGATTAAGAAATGCAAACGATTGTATTGCATCGTATTGCATTGTTGTATTGCATTGTATTATATTATATTGCATTGCATTGCATTATATTGTATTTTATCCCATGCCATAAAATTTTAAAACACTTTCCAAAGGTTTTCGAAGATTTCCGAAATTTACAAAGATCATCAAAACTATTACGAAATCTTTGTAACACTTTCCGAACATTTTCCGAACGTTTCCGACGATATAGACATGGGATAAAGTAGTTAATATGGAACGCTTTCTCGTGGAATACCTTGGAACATGCCACTTGTATTTTCTTCGTATTCACACTCGCCTAATTCTCATGTGTATACGGAAACTACAAGTGACGAGTGGCAAAGTGTTGCATATTAGTTCAGATGAGACACGAAACATTGATTAGTCAGCTGTTATTAAAGCAGTCCTATGGCCACTGTTGGGAGTAAAACCAAGCACGTAAGTTTAAAAGTAAACTGCGGAATGTGGAGAAAGAGAAGGGGGAGAGGGTGAAGCAAAAAGATATATCCTTCGTCCCCCTGCCCCGTTTCGCTCACACGGTTACGCAGGCTAATAAAACATACGACAATTATTATCTGAAATGCCTAATTTTCCAATTTTTCTAGCTTTTAAAAATGACAAAATATTTATCCTTGACTACAGGTAAAATGTTACTGAGTTAAATTATTTTGAAGTTAAATTATTTTAAAGTAAAACTTCCACACTGGCAAATGTTACTACTATGGTAGCGATAGTCAGAAGTATTATGCGCAATTTTTCCAAGAACTGTCCTCTTTTTCGTCCGTTTATAATCGTGTAGTAATTTCCAAACGTTCCAAGGGAATGCGCGTTTGGGACACTGCCTCCTCCTAGACCCCACCCCACCCCTCTCTTATTTTTTATTCGAGTATCGTCTATGAACATCTCCGTTCAGAATCATCACACAATTGACGAAAGAAGGGGGCTGTTTACAGTCAACTGTACACCTGTGGGATTCCTATCAAAAATCGTGTGAAAACGAATGGTTTGGCTGTAATTTCATTCACTTTTCCGACTCATATTCAGAACAGTTCTTACTTGGTAACATGTATGGCACGTTAAACGTTGTGAACAGCAGCCTGTTGTACTCTGCTGCAGTATTCTATTCTCGGTAGCGTCTCCAGAGGTTGTCCGTGGAAAAGTCAAACATAGTTCAAGGTCATCATTACCATTTCCCGAAGCACGCAACATAAATATCAGCAACTTCTGAAGCAGTCTTAGTACACTGGCACCTACTAGGCCAGAAGATAGCAACCCGTGTGGAAAAAGCATAGTTAACAATTGTTGACTGATCTTCTCGGTGGAACACCAGTCACCAATTATTAACTGTGGCTATCTGTTCTGTAATTAAAGGATTTCGCCACTCCAGAACCAAACGATCCCAGAAAGCAATGCTCTAACGAGTGCTTTGCACGATGTGTCATCCAGAGTGTTTCGCAAGCTATTGTTTCGACACAATACGCGTTACTTTATCTCGTCTAACAAGCCATGCAACTAGGAAATGCATTATCTGAATCACATAAAAATTCGCACAGCCTAATGATTCTGTTTTGTTCTTACATGCCAAATTAGCATTTGCAACATTGCTTTCTGGGATCGTTTGGGTGGATGGGTCCCAGTCCTTTTGTAGTTTCTGGAGTGACGAATTGTAGTGTCTGTAGACACTAACAAGGCGGCCGCAAAACATCTTGGATGCAATGGTCATTCAGACCAATTCAGAGCAAATATTTAAGCGGCTGGGGAAGGACAACTACCGTCACTTCCCCCTACCCTTCGGGCAACACCACACTTTATTATATTGACTAGTTAAAGAGAATGGATTCGGGGTCTTGGTTGGCTAGAGTGGCGATGTGTCTCAACACGTCCTTCTTTGTGATAATTCCTAAAAGCCGTCTGCAATGGAACACAGAAGAAAACGTGATGTATTCAGTTCAGGTACGAAAACTTGCACACGTTTTTAACTCTACAATATTTCAGTTGGGACTACAGTTCAAACACAAATAACTCAAATGCTCACTCATGCAGACATCACATCTCTAAATTACCACATTGCACTGTTTTTACTGTATTTTCTCTATTAAGCCCCCTGGGGGCTTATTAAATGTTAGGTCCTGGGGGGAGGGCTTATTAGAGTGAGGGGCCTACTAGAGGGAGGGGGTTATTTAGTTTTTAAAGTGTGAAGCTTAAAACATAAGATATACGATCTTGTGGAATTCTGGTAAATTTAACACCTCAACAATGGAGTACTGATTATTGTACGTTTTTCACACTTCTCTTGAATTTCCTCATCAGGCCTACTCGTACATGCATACTAAGAAGGTATTGACTGATTGTGCACAATATTCCCAGAATTCCCCTGGGTCGTATCTTTTATGTTTTATGTTTTCAAATAGCAACCTTTCTTGAATTGGGTTTGTACATGAAAAACGATACTGATTGTTATTTATTTTCGATATACAATATTTCTTTTGTTCCCGAGTATTATCGTCTGTGTTTCTGTAACATGCCTGCCTCCTTTGATAAATTATTGCAGGGGGTAGAGGGTTGTTAACTTTTAGGTCTTGTTGAGGAGGTACTTATAAAATACGTGTTTATGTTAACGTCGGCTTATTTGCTTTCAAAAAGTTTTGTCTTGGGCTTTATTTTCGTCAGAGCTTACTTATGGGTGGGCTTATTTTCGGAGAAGATTTTTGTTTTGTAAAATTAAAAACGTTCGTACATTAGTATGTGAACATAAGCCAATGAGCTTATTTTTGGATGGGTTTGTTTTCAAAAGTATTTTGCGTTAGAAAGGGGGTATATCGGACGTTTGAGGTATATTTGTCATATGTCACATACATTGTGCTGACCGCTGGTTAATAAGCCGCTTCTCAAGAGAGAGAACTCTATCATCAATATTGGGCCATTTATAACACTAGTTTAGCAAATCGATATTTCTACATGGGTACTTATCAGTAGCGGAATTTCAAACTCTCACCCATTGTGTGTGACGAGTGTCTGTCTCAAGCCCAGTTTACGAAACATTTCTACCACTGTCTCCATGGGAGTCGCATCTGTGATCTGAATCGGACTCTGCCGAGAATTAGATGATACAATAAGACTGGTCAGAAACTTTGTGTATATTATTTACTCTTGCTTGGAAAAAAGTGAGTGGACCATTATGTCAGTAGTATCGATCAATTATTTTTAACATATCTTTTTGAAAAAACTCTTTGAAAACATCCGTTTTCCATGCTAGTAAATTTATTTGCAAATTGACATCCAAATACCATACTAAACAAGAAACAGCTAATGGTTCAAAACCTGTTAGATTGATAAATATTGAGTAGCTGAACGGTTCGATCAAGAAACCATTCTCATCAAGCCCTCGTTTACCAGCAGATACCGCAACATTCAAAACTGAAGAAAACAAGAAAAAAGTGACTGTTTCCATGCTCTTCTAATACTTTTCAGCCTATGATCGATCCTGTACCTCATGTACCAAGCAGATAAGTTTAGATCTCACTAGGCCTGCTGTGATGACAATTCGTTAACTCTGACGTCCACCAGCGACCCCGTGCACAACATACACGGCATACATACATACATACATACATGCATACATACGTACGTAGAAAGACAATAATGAATAACACAGCATCTCACCTGATCTAGAATGTGTCGCAAGCTGAGGGGTGACGCTTGTCCC
>JANVCK010217718.1:0-10436 GCA_026546655.1 Epizoanthus illoricatus | reverse complement strand
CCATGTAAGCATACTGTATTGCATGTCCATAGAATTCATGACCAATCCATGCCAATGGCAATGACAGTTCAGCAAACTGACGCGACATCTTGACCTCGTTCAGACAACGTATACAGTGTAACATGATACAGATCTATTACCTTTAGCTTTGAAGCTATTCGATACCACAGTCATTTTAAAAACAGAAATTCCATGTCACCGATATTCCCGAAACTAAGAATATTCGTAAGAATATTTTCAGCCTAAAATCGGCCAAAAAAAAGAATATCCAGCCTCGGTCCGAAAAACAATATTCTTATAAAAAAAAGAGAGTGTATTGAGTTTAATTTATCCTTCAGTACCGTACTCGGTACATCAGATTCATTAATGAAAGGCGGTCACGAACCAACGAAAATAATAACTTCCATTCATAAACTTAGAAACTCTTGTTTCTTTCAGCCAGAAATTAACTGTAATTAAACTGACGACTATATGACAGCTGTTTTAGTTGATGGATACCGCAGGACAGTTTGACTGCTTTACAAGTGGTGAGAACATAGCAACTCGGTCCCAGGCTCCTTTTCTTTCCCCCCTTACTAAATGTGTGTCCGCGTCGCCAGTACCCGAATCAGATCCAATCATTACAATATCTCTAACCGCATCGTTGACTGGAGCCCTCTGTCCTCTTCTGTACGCAATTCTAATGCACGATCTATTGAGTCATTTGGACAAACTGTGCGACCATTTCCGGCATAATGCATTGTGTGCATTGCCAGTTCGCCAGTTCCGGGGGGGATTTCGAACGAGCCCCCCCCCCAAACTTTGGAAATCCTAGTTCTTTAGTAAAAAATTTCCCTTTCCCTTTCCCTTGCTCTTTCCCTTCCCTTTTCTTCTCCCTTTTCCTTTCGCTTTCGCTTTACCTTAATTTTCCTTCCGCGTTCCCTTTCCTTTTCTCTTTCCCTTCCCTTTCTCTTATTCTCTCCCTTTCTCTTTCTTATTCTCTTTCTTTTTTTCTGTCTTTGTCTCTGTCTCTGTCTTTCCCTTTCCCTTTTGCTGGCTCGCATGACTGCGGGCCATAAAAACTAAATTTCTGCTCTGACGGAGCCGTGCCCCCCCCGGATATGGTCCGTCTCTTATTTTGTGTGGATTTCATTAACGTTATTATCACTACTATGCTAATAATAATAATAATAATAATAATAATAATAATAATAATAATAATAATGATGATGATGAACAACAATAATAACAATTATAATTATTATTTGTATGACGCAAATTCAATGTACATTTTTAAATGAAGACAAACAAATAGATTATCTGCGATCGATGTCTTTTTCTCCCGGCGTATCCAAGCGAACGAAACCAAACGCTATTTCAATCGAACTGCAATCGTTCGATTAATTCGGTAATCGAACATAATCGAACTCTGGATCGATCGAACTCAATGGTTGGATTAATTGGGTGAGTTTTGATTATCGAGCCAATCGAACGTAATCGAACTGAGTAGTTCGATTGTGTTCGTTGAACGCGTCAAACCGTCTACAACTCATGCCAACAGCCTGCACGAGTAATAAAACAATTTTATCACAAAAGTCACGTCAAATCAACAGCGAGTTAGCGCTGGGGCTCAGTCCCCCGGAACACAGAGAAGAGCGCGGATAAAGGGCCCAAAGGGAGCGAGAACTGGACTAGCAATATCTATATTATGTAGAAGGTGTAGACTATGAAACGCGTGTGTTTGTCTGCAAATCGATCCCGTCGTACAAAGCATGGAAGATCTCGATCCATCTACACATCAGCGGTCATGATAAATCATGGGCGTAGTCAAACAATCTTCCCGATTGACCGAATACCTTCGCATCGTAAGATCCCAATGTATTTTCTGTAAGGAATGCGGCTTTTTGAATCAAAGATCTTTGCTGCCCGTACACTTGTCTTTTATTCTTGTGTCTAACAGGAAGTTCCAACAGGTAGTGCCCAACCTCGTCCCCAGGGTCTTCTCGGTATTCAATATGGCCGTCGTCTGAAGTAGTGCCAGGCCCCTCGCTGATAGCTGAACCAACCGACCACCAGCAGTACCAGCCATTGAAAGAGTATACTTTGAATTCACTTTCCATCACACTTGATACAAGTAGAATGATGACCCAGTTCAATTGCTCAAGATACCAAAAGCGTATATTAAGATCCTCCTCAGTGGACAAAAAATTCGGTTATTGCAAATATACTTTTTCTTAATTAAAGAGCAATCGTGTTATTGGACAGAACCAGACAATATTGACATCCGGCGACATGCAGAGATAAATTTTTGATTATGTTTTTTAAAACACAAAAGGTCAAACTGGAATGAAACCCTCAATGGCTGTACGACTATCATAGGTTTGTACTGCAGTGTATTTAGGAGTTGGGTAATTCACGGCAAGAATGTCCAGCACGCATCGGGAAGACAATTGTGTTCTTTCATCGCAACATAACCCGCGCGTATTGTTTCAAGGCAGCCTAAGAACAGTTGTAGTCTCCAGTTGTTTGAGCAGTTTTGTCACCGTTATTGTTGTTGCTTTTTTGTTACGAAATACTACACTTGTAAATATTTATCTACCGTCAAACAATGCAAGCCTAAAGTTTGAAAACTCCAATTCAGATGATTCTGGGAATCGTATTGTGACGCGTTCAGCGGCCAATTTGACAAATGCGGTTCATCTTATCCGACTTCCACACGTGGCCAAGTTGGGAGCAGTGTGTTTAGACGGGTCTCCTCCGGCTTATTATTTTCGAGAGGGCCACGGAAAAGGATATGCAAATTGGGTGATTCATTTCTTCGGCGGTGCATGGTGCTTCGACGCGGAGTCTTGTCTACAGCGAAGTAAAACTCTTCTCGGCTCTTCAAAATACTTCCCACCGCACCCACCTAACCTACAAGGATTTTTATCAGCTAATTCAAGAGTTAACCCGGATTTCTATAACTGGAATCTTGTGCTTCTTTGTTACTGCGACGGCGCGTCGTTTACGGGATTCAGACGCGAACCGATTAACGTCAACGGCCAGTTTATATACATCCGTGGAAAGAAAATATTACAAGTCATGATCGACGAATTATTGCTCGGTGAACTCGGCAAAGCTAATAAAGTTTTACTGAGTGGAAGTTCGGCAGGTGGTCTTGCCGCCATGATGAATGCAGATTACATTCGAAACAGGATTCCGAGTTCTGCTGATGTTCGCGTGGTAGCAGACTCTGGATATTTCATAGACGTGGCCGCCCTTAACGGCCACGACATCATAAATACACACTTTAAGAATATGGTTGAAGTACATGGTTCTGCAAATCACTTGGACAGGGATTGTGTCAACGCTCTTAAGCCTTCTATGCGTTGGAAATGTATCTTCCCGCAACATGCATTCAAGTACATTCAAACTCCAGTTTTTGTGTTGCAGTCCGCTTATGATCCGTGGCAACTGATTCATATTCGTGGAATCAACTGTCAAACGCCGGTATACGCCGACAGTTACAAAATGCGGCGGAATGAAATAGCAAGTCTTCGTACACAGAGGAGCGCAGCCGAGGACCCCGTACACGACCCAGATCACAGCGTCTGGCGTTTCAAGCACATTCACGGAATTTACTGCAACCCCCCCGAGTGTACCCACGCTGAAATGAAGGGCGTGTTACAATACCGCAATGTGTCGCTGTTTGCGTTGAGGCCTGTTTTGATGTCTGAAAATGCGGGATTAATTCTGACCTCGTGTTTGGAACACTCGCAGAGCCTTTACGACGACACGTGGAATGAGATGTACGTGAATGGGTTCAGCTTGTCGCAAGCTGTGGGCAACTGGGTGTTTGGCCGAACATCTCAAAACCATTATGTTGACTGCGCCTACCCATGTAACCCTTCCTGTACGAATGTGTGGTGAATGGTCCAAGGGAAGGCGGGCGGGGAGACTGCTGGCAGTGTAGGTTCACTTGGTCTGTGAACAGTCCCTCTGGTCACTTCGTTGATCACGTGAAGATTTGGGCAAGGCGACCGGGCTGGGGAAGGGGGGCTGGTAATGTAGGTTCACGTGATCGGTGAGCAGACCTCCAGTTCTCTCTGTTGACCACGTGAAGATTCGGGCAAGGCGACAGAGCGGGGAGGGGGGAGGGGGTACTGGAAGTCTAGCATAAATCCTGTGGTCTATTTAGCACTCGTGTTGTGATTCAGTCTCTGGCACAGAACACCTGTGGGATTCATCCGAAGCCGATGGTGGGGGCAGGGACATTATTTTGGAGCCCCTCCAAAGGACTTCGAGCTACGCCTAGGCCTAGGGGGTTATTCTTGAAACAGTTTTGTTGGGGAGCATGAACCTCCAGCAGCTTTGTCCCTTGGCAGCACCATTTCTTTCGGGACGTGTATAACGAGTAAATTGTTTATTTGCTTCCTTGATATATGTTCAGTGGATTTCACTATTTGACCATATCACACCTAATAAACGTTATCATTTCAAGCGTGGTTGCTTGAAAATGCACCTTTAAACGCCAATGTGTGTCGAGAACAAAACGGAAACTTGCACGCTACCGTCTTTCTTCACTACTAGAAAAGTATGTGTGTTGCAGTTATTAGCGACACAATTCCATTCCACCAACGTGGACTGGGCTGGTTAACCTACAGCACATTGCTGTAGTCGTAAGCCGATGTGCCAACACGAAAGATTGTTCCATTATTGTCCTCTATCATGAGATCACCGCAGTCCTTTTCGGCTATTTCTGACCGTGGTATCAAGAAACTATCAGGAGGGTCTTGGCCGAGAAACTCCCAGTGTTTGCACACTTGGTGGTGTTGTTTATCACGACATTCTACCAGCCTTAGGCCACTGGGACAGCAAATGACCATACTGTCAGGCTGCTGACTTGTCTCGTCACTATCGACTCTGTTAATACAAGTCCGACAATATACAATCAGCGCCACAATGTAAGGACGTTCGAGCAATGTGGGCACTTTATAAAACAATAACTATACAAGCAGTCGCTAACTCGCTATACGAGGGTATAGATGGAGTATACTGTTAAGTGTTATTTGCCCGATTGTTTTAGTGCTAAGTGTTAAAACGTGGAGAATTTAAATGTTTACTGTTATAAAAAAGATACGGTTATGTGATTTTTACTGTTTTAAAGAAAAACATTTAGCTGTGATAGTGCCTAAAATTTAAGTGTTTAATGTTATAGAGCCACCCCATCTCGACCCTCCTATATGCGACTCACAACAAACTGACAGTCAGGAGAAGACTTGTATTGTAGCCGGGGGGGGCGGACTGCCGTGCACGTGGTGCCCTTGACGGCGAGCAGTCCTACAAGTGCGTACGCTATGTCACCGGTTAAATTGAGTTGCATTCGTCAAATCTATCAGAAGGAAAGAGTGTTTTCAAATACACTGCGAAGAAAACCGACATTGTTTCTCAGTGTTTGTTATTAAAGGAAGTAGAAATGAACCTACACCAAGATTCCCCAACGACTGTCCAGTTGGTTTAAACTCAGAAGACAACCAAAGTAACATTCTAGCACCACCTCTGTAAATCGTAAATAGCGCAAATACACGTATTGCCCCCGAGTGCGACTAAGTCAGTACTGGGCGCCACCGACTGCAAGCAGTCCCCCGATGAGAAAGTTCTTTCCTATCTGGGGATATTTTATCCCAAAAGGAAAACATCAAGGAGTGGATCAAAAATATCACTATCAGAATCGCAGGAAAATACAAAGGACAAAATACAGAAATTTCATAGCAGTCCTTCAGCTGACACCTCCCTGATAAAGATCATAGACAGCTTCATTTGGAATGTTTCCACTATGACCGCAGTCACCAGAACTATATGCTTATTACTTGCCTTGATAGCAACAGTCCAACAGACCCGACGTACTGGCCCGCCGTCCCAAACAAGCCGGTTATTTGCCTGCCAGGGGGAGGGGTGAGGTGGTACATATTCCCACCTCCCCCTCCCATCCATTCGGAGGATTTCTTGTTGGAGTGAATCTTGATGGCGTCAATCCAGGCTCCAGCTCTTACTTCGATACTTGTGAGGTACTCGTCTGGGTGGGTGAGGAGGAAAAAGTGGGTCTGACCCATACCATCCGTTCCACGGGCCTCCGATGTTACTTGTTTTGATTCGGCTGAAATATGAAAAGGAATTTGAAGTTTATTTAGGACCGCATATAGAAGTAACTATGTGTGTCTGTGTGTGTATATATATGTATGTATCTGTGTACATCTATGTATGTGTGTATATGTATGTATGTATATGTGCATGTATGTATGTATGTATGTATGTATGTATGTATGTATGTACATGTATGTACGTATGCATATTAAAGCAATAAAATAGCGTCACGTGTGTGTCTAGACAATAATATAAAACGGAGTGACGTAGTAGGACACGAGGAAAGTAGCTGAACTGAGAGCAAACTGAGACCGAGGTTGACCCTTATCGATATGCGTGGAATGGAGAGGTAGCGGTAGAAACTCTCGCCTACTTTCTATATTAACATAAAGTGCTATCAGAGATACCACTCCTATATATACACTCATATCCACAAACACTCTTGCTATTTCAAAAGTTCCTTTCCACGGAATGAAATAACATGAGTACATATCACTCACTGTCGTATTCATCTGTGGGAACAATCCCAACAGCTTCTATACAGTTCACATAGGAGTCGGCATGGACAATGAACCCTCCCAGACTTGCATTCTGGCTTTTCAGCCACTCCTCGTCATTGAAAGACTCCTGGCTTCTCTGATAACAACCGCCAAAGTTGCCGACAGGTCCACATACGTCGCCGTTCCAGTTAACCATGGGACGGGATTGTTCGTCCTCTGCAACATCACCGTTTAGAAACCATCTGCATGTGGTTGAAGGAAAATGATCAAAAGTAGCCAAAAGCTTAGAGATTATGCGTAAATACTTCTGTAGTAGACTTGTGTACTGCACTGTATTGGAGAATTATAAAATAAACTAACGAAATTTTTTGAAATGTAAATTCCCGCAAAACAGACACAACTGCATACTCGGTGAAAGCTCTTGTAAAAACGTGTTTGATTTAATTCTAACGTACTGGAAACCGAAGATTAGTTTCCCATTTTTCATCTGATTGGACAGCAGCACTGCGTATGACAGACTCTGTGGTCGTAATGCAGTATAAAACAAGTACTAAATTTTGAAATTTATAAATTTTTTTTGTGTGTAGTGAATCAGCTTTTTTCAGGAAAAGTATGCTGTTGGAATTTTCGCATTTGTCAACTCTTTGGGTCCCCCATGGAAACATTCTCACCCGAACGGGCATGGTTAAATTTCTACGACTTGTCAATGACTCCAAAACTTCAATTCACGAAAATTTTGCCAAATGTTTGGCGAGGAAGAGGCGCACACGTTAAAACCTGCTTTGTAGAGTTTATATATAAAGAAATATCCTCACGCAATGGTGTTGCACATGATAAAGTTACTTTTTATATCAGTTAGCATGCATGGTTGCTCATTGTTGGCAGGGGAAGTGAGGTCAGATGAGAAGCTATGAGATTGCTTTTCTTTTTAAATGTAATGATCAATGCAATGTTGTTACTGTTACAGCATTAAAGATTTTCATTTTCTGCAAAAGCGTTGAATATTTTGCCTTTTGGCACTTTGGAAACCTAATAATTTCTTCCGTACTGATTGCGGTAGAGTGGAACATGAAGATCTACAGACCGATGTTCGATTGTAAGAAAGATTTTTGTTATTTATTCTTCTTGGTTCATAATACAGAAACAAAAAGCTAAGATGAGCTAATATTTGCACCTACTCATGGTATCTGAGGACAACTGCTGACGACCTATACCAAGTAGCACCATGAGACCAGTCACCAGGCTTGGAGACAGCAGGGGGTGTCTGTCTGTCCTGATGCGAGACAGCTGTCTCAGGAACAGCAGGTGTGTGAGCTAGTAGGGAACTTGGGGTGGCACATATTTGCCCAGTAGTTTCCTCAGTCGTGTTTCGCTTGACAACTTTCTCGTCTGGTTTGGAGTGAATCCTCTCTACAAGTACAAATGGGAAAGGAGGAAGACCACTTTATAACGACGCTGGGCAAATCCACTTAATCATCCAAGAACCGAAGCCGGCCACATTACTGTTTATTGGATGTCTGTCAATCTGATGATGATTCTCACCACCTTGAGAATTTATTTGATAATCACAGTGAAGCCCGCTGCGGCGCGTATATTGCCAATTTTCCACGTAAATACATGTTTGTTCATATGTGCATCAAAACTTTAGTTTAAAAGAAAGGGGAAAGTCATACACGTACATAACCTCCACTGCAGCCGAATGTGATGCGTGATTTGCTTTGCATTTGCTTTTGGTGTGAGAGCAAAGCGAATCACGCATCACGTCTGCAACAGAGCATGTACGTACTGCTATACAGTTTATACATCATCTCATTGTACCGTAAAGTCTTGAAAATAGCTATCCCCGAAAGGAACAACCCTCCCAAAGTAACGTCATTTTTTTCAGAGGTTACTATGGATTTCCCTATAGATTTCACTATGGATTTTCCCCCCGAAAGTAGCAACCCCCAAGGGCTACTGAACTCTAAAGTAACAAAGGTCGCTATTTGGGACTTTGTAGTATCTACACTAGTTTGTCGGAGGATTGAGAGGGAATGGCAGAGAAACTGGGCCAACGGCAGGTGTGGCCAGGACACACCGCCCATCTCGACATTGTACCGGGAAAGGACCCACACACTTGTCGAAGTCTTGTCGATAAGAGTAAGCTAATGCCGGTGTAATGGTCTTTCAACCATCTCAGCATGCAGCATATTTCATCTAGCTGCAGGCTCGGCTCCCAGGTCACCCATGGGCCGTATGGCAGCTGCTTGAGCTAGAGGCGCCTTGTACATGCTTTCGGTTCGACTTCGTGAGCGTCTTTCATAATACAGCTCAATGCTACAAGGATGGAACTCTCCCCATGAAAACACACCCTGTTGAACGACACGCACCATGATATAGTCAACAAATAACAGAACCCACTAAGAAGAAATCTTTTACTCTGCAGAGTGCCTATAAATCATGAGAGGGTTTTCTTTTAGTGACCAGATGAGTTTTAATATCTTCATATGGATGTTAGGGCCGACCATTTGATTTGTAGGGGGGGGGGGGGGGGTGGAAGAATTTGTAAAGAAACAAATTGCACGAGCCGAAGAGCCAAAAAACTTTGCACGATACAAAATTATCAAAAGACAAAGAGAGAAAGAAAGAGAGGGAAAAGCAAAAAAACATTTTCAGGTCCATTAATTCCAGGGCAAAAGAAAAATGTTGCTGGCAGATCATTTTTCCATCCCCACTCTACGATATCAAATGGTCCGTCCCTAAATTAACGCAAAAATGGAAAGAATGTAAAGAAACTATATCGAAAAAATTGTCTCGACACAAACAAAAAATACTGCAACTGAGCAAAGGCGAATCGCGTACAGATTCCAATATTTTGGATGGCAAGAACACTGACCATTGCAAATTTGTCCCTGACGAAGGTTGGTTTTGTATTGGAAAATTATTAAAAGTTGCAAGCGATCAGCCCTGCAGTATTTTTGTTGTATTTTACAATCTCCACATAAGACGATCGGGCTTTTAGAACCCAAGAACAAGTTCGTCTGTAGTTTATACTTGTTACATAACTGAATAAGATTTATACCGTGATTTTTTTACAATTCACGTTTATACTAACTTCACAATAATTTCAGTAGTCCAAAGAGGCAAAAAATGAAGAATCGAGGACATTCATCGGATCATAAAATGAGAGGTATTGTTTGATTATTTTCTTCGAGTTACGATGTGATTTTCATAAAATGCCGTTTCGGAAAAAAAAATTGGGGCCGAATAAAAGTGACGTTAATAGTTCAAAATCATTACTATCTGGAAACTAGAGGTTAAAAGCTTCTCTTATGTGGATTCAGAGTCCAAATTAGTTTTCTAACAATGGACTACACCCTTTTTTTAAAATAAGAACCAGTAAATTTTGGCTGAGTCTGAGGTTGTTCTTAATTCAGCTCATGCATTTTCTTAAATTTTTGTGCATATTCGAGCCTCATTTTTCTTATGAAGTTGTTCTAAAAAAAGCGTGTACCAGTTTGAAAGTATTGGTTGTTAGAAATATAGTTTGGATACTGTCTTAAAACACAGAATGTCCGTGGAGCACATCCATATATTTGAATGCATAATTGGGTAAGATCTTTGATCGTCTTTTGTATTAAAACAACACCTTACATAATGCGTATTGAATCCGTTATTGTATTCTTGCTTACCTTCGATCTTTGTCTCACAGAGAATTAAGGTTGTTTTAAAATTGATGTCCATAATCAGACGAGACATGATGATCCCGAAGAAAAGCAAAGAAATTCACTCGAACTCAAGGTAAGAGCCAATGTCACTGTTCACCTTGTTCACTCGTTCAGATTCACCGTTTTT
>JANVCK010217717.1:0-18252 GCA_026546655.1 Epizoanthus illoricatus | reverse complement strand
GGTACCTTTCTCTCCGGTTGCTTGAGAATTTCCTCAGTCTTCTTTACAGTTGACACCATTCTCAGAATCGTCTGATGGAACTGTGGAAAAATTAAAGCAAAGTAACAGGATATTTTGGATTTTTTGAATTTTTTTAACTTTATAGTGTGTTCAATTACATGTACACAGATAAACAATGTGATAAACTGTACTGTGCAAACTATGAAAAACAAATAAGATAATTTAGCTTTCTCTTCTAAAGCATTGTCTCATGATAAAATTGCTTTTCAGCTGCAAAAGTTGAATTTTGTTCTGATTGATGGGAGGACACAACATCACACTTGATTGACCAGGATTTCAACATCCAATCAGAATTCAGCATTTTTGCCCTAAACAAACATAAGATACATTATGACAGAGTAAGTTTTGAAATGGAAAATCTAAGTTTAGAGATCTGCCATCACTTTCCAGCAAAACAAAGTGCTTGTTTGGGTGGCATTTAGTGCAAAAATGTGCTCAGAATTTAACAAGAAAATCACTCCCTCACATGGCAGTCATTTTGAATCAGACTGCAAATGTTGCAGTCCGCAGTTTTCTACACCATGCAGTGAATGCAATAATTTCTAAGGTGGTGGCAGATCATGAGGGAGCTATTTGGTGTACATGTATTTAGCTCAAGTTCTCGACATTTTTGAAAAATTGAAGGACTTTGGATGACAATGTCAAACTGTAAAGGAAGGCATTTTCAAGTTGTTTTGTCTGTTTTCAAGAAATCAAAGTGTCAAAAACACTAACTAAAGTTACTTTTATTAATGGTTCAGCATCATGATCAAAGGAGACGGGTACTGCTACTTGAGTTTACGGGTACAGGTGTACACATGTACCCAGGTCCTGGCTTCTAATGTCCCCCCCTGGGCTTATTTTTGGAGGAGCTTATTTTCAGGGAGGCCTATTATTACAGGTCAAATTATGGTTTAATTAATTCAAAATTAAATTGTTGTCCTAAAATTTGGGATTCCATTGATGAATCATGCAAGCCATTAAGCAAATTTTTTAATTCACAACAAAACTAAAACAGCTGTTAATTTTGGCCTATTGATTTTTGTTTTTCTCTTAAATGTGAACATTAATTTACATGTAATATTGTTACAAGTACTCATTATAATTTGTACCCATTATTTAGTATTATTTGCACTACTTATTTCTAAATCAAGTTTCTGACCTCCTCTCTAGGTAAAGGTCACCTGTCTTGATTGGCCCTTATGGTTATTACAGGTGGGGTGCACTTAACATTAATATTTTTTCTTTATTGTAATTGTTACTATTAGTAGAAAGTGCAAATAAAGTTGTTGTTGTTAAACATTGTACACATTTTTAAGCTTAAAATCAATAAATAAAGTATTATTATTGTTGTTATTATTATTATTATAATGCCATGAGTGACAAATTACTCCCTAATTTCACCCTGTAATTTCAACGTTAATTTGTAATTTCACATGTGAAATTACACATATTCCATATATGGAAAGCACAAGGTCAGTCAAGTGTGAAATTTATTTGTTGAAGTTCGCTTGGTGTTCCACGTGTTCAGAAGATGGTTCAAGACAGATGCTGATTTATATAAGCCAGTGGGTTTACTTAAATTGTGTGGGACTGAAGTACTTTAATTTGTATTTTAAATTTTTGGTCTCATTTTCAGACAGCATGTATATAATAACATCAACATTGTGGTATTAAGTACCTGTTCTGCTTGCTGGTCTTTTCCAAATCTGGCACCATACACACTATCGCCATCTTGCCACTTCACAAAGGACTGGTTTCTTGCACCTTTGGTATGATTTGTCACTCTGAAGTCCATAACCTACAATAATTGTGAGAAATAGTATTTTATTTCTTAAATCAGAGTTGTCCCTACTTTCTGAAGTAGATGGTAAGTATCAAAATGTAGCCAGATAATATTGTCACTAAATGATAAATTTACAAGAGACCTAAAGTTACTTTTTTCAGAAATGTATTAAAGAAAATAGGCAGCAAAAATCAGTAATAAAAGTAGCCAGTTATTTTGCCGGCTGCTAGCTGCTATGGACGACTTTGTGAAAGTTTAAGGGTTGCAACAGTGAGAATTAAATAAATAAATACTACAACAACAGAAGTGAGAGACATGGTGGCCTAGTGGTTAGTGTGTCGGACTTACGATCCAAAGGTTGGGGGTTCAATCCTGGCTACTGTCACTGTGTAATGTCCTTGAGCAAGACTCTCACAGTGCTTCTCTCCACCCGGGTGTAAAAGGATACCCGGCAAATTGTTGGGGGACAAATCCAACAAAAAAGCTGGGGTGTATCTAAACCTTGTGATGGACCAGCATCCCATCCAGAGGGGAGTACTTAGTAATTAATACGAGTTCTCAGTTGCTTCATTCTATAGAATCTGGAATTAAGCACCGGCTCTGATAAGCCATATTAGCTTCTTCAATCCTTGATGGGAGCAGACAACATATTTAGTAGTGACATTCATGTCTGGTACGGTTCAGAAAGGTGCCCCCTGAAAACATTAAAAAATCTAGGTTTTCTAAAAATGCATTCCCTGCATTTTCAGAGTACTGTTAAGACAGATGACTCACCCTTCTTGAATTGATAACTGCAACGATTTTAAAAGGCCTGTTTGCATTTCCTAGGACTTGAATAAAGCACACTGGAATGAACCCATCCACTAGAAGCTTCCATTCCTTCTCCGTACTTTCCTTTGTGTAAAACATTGCATAGAAGGTTGCCAGCTCCCGTTCACCAGTCACAGCAAAGGATGGTTTCTCATCACTGGCAGCAGGTACAGTTGACGCTCCTGACGCTGTAGCATCAGCTCTCTTTGTGCCTGTGCCATCCTCAAGCCTGGTCCATTTCAGTGCCTGTGGCTCTTGTAAGTTCTGCTTTGACTGTTTCAAGAGTGCTCGGCGGTTAGATGCACTGTAGCCTGATGGAATGTCCCACAGTTGAATCTCTGAATCATCTGGGTTGTACCTCATGATGGGTGGGTGTGGGGCTGGTGGCTTGCTTGGGCGAATTCTAACAAAAAAAGAAAACATACACCACCTTTCTATCAGCTCAAGGACTCCCTAACAAGTCTGTTTCAAAACCAAAGTCTGCATTTCAAGAAGCCTCCCCCCAGTCTGGGTGAACTTGTCAGGCGTAAACAAAATAGTAAAAATACTCAAGATAACATAATTATATCATAATTTCATTATTCGATGTAGCATCTCCCACATTCAAATTCAAATTAGAAATTACTTCAAAATATTTTAATTTCTTGCATGCATGGGTTTGACATATATATGTATGAGCCTTCTCAGTAATGTGCATAATATCAGTATTGATGAATCATTATATAATAAAAATGCTGTCTTCAAGCAGTGGTAGTCCACTGCATGAATATGAGAAACATTCTTGTCTGAATAAGTCTCTCCTCCCTCTCTGAAAGGCATGGAAGTATACCCCCAGGCTTTAACTAAGAAATTTTGCAATACATTGGATTGCAGCAACATATAGATCTAGAAACAAACCATGTTTGATCATTGCTATTAAAATTACCATAAGCTTTGTTTCTGCTCAACCATATCACAGTTTAACACAGTCATGTACTGTACAACTGTCTAATTCATAACATCTAATTTATTCAATATTGGCAATTCTAGCAGGGAATACTGGTACAAGAATAGCCTAAGATGATCTCATAAAAACTAGCAGTGACATCAATGCACTCTCAAGAAAATTAAATACCGTACCATTGTCAATGGTGATAACAATCCACACAATCATGTAGAAACTAATTACGCTGACAAATGGCCAAATATTGGCACTGAAAGCCGTAGAGTGAAGTGCAAGATCAATATCAGTGACTGTCTGTCATTTGAATAATTTGTTTTGACGTATCGCTATTAAAATGAACCATGCTGTGTGCATATTCAGCTCTACTGAACATAAAATGATATAACATATAAACAAGTTCACATTTTAATTACCTCTTGTCTTTTATAAACAAAATATTAAATGCTATCAGTGAGGCTGTAGCAGAGTTTTCTTCACATAAAAATGCAAGATTTAAAGGATTAAGTCAAATTATCTTTACCAACATAATAATAACTCAGTTAATTTGCATACATGTATAATATTTATGATATCATAACCTTCTGGTTATAATCCCAGACCTAGTTTCACTATAGATACAGGTTCACTAGCAACAGTCACTAGACAGTCTAGACAATTAAAGTTCTCTAAAAGTGGAAATATTTGAGATATGTTTAATTTACTAACATTATAATAAATCCATAATGTCAGTCAATTTATTGCAAGCAAGAACAAATTAAATTGAAATTATGTAAAATTATTATCGTAAAGCAACTGGAACTGGAAGTTCCATGCACAATGATCCAAGAAGCAAAAAACATTTAATACATAATGATAAATTTATGTGAAAACATTGATACAAGAAGAGGACATGGGGGTTAATATAACCAGAATACTTTTCTATTAACAGACAGATGGACCTAGATACCAATGGTGAAAAGGGAGTTATGACCAGGAGTTTATGGTAATAATCTGAAAACTTTGTACAGAAATGCATGCAGCTAGTCCCAACTGCAAATACATACATGTATAGTTTTACTTAGTAGAAATAATCAGTGCTCAGTAATTTCTTCGATTGATCTATAGAAACTTAATATTTATTTTTATCATTGGCTGCAGATAGAATTAGCTTACAAGTCTGGTTCCCAACAAAGGCTAAAGTATTGAAGAATTGAAACAATAGTGATTACTTTTGATTGATGTATCTCCAAGGGGGATCTTTGGATAATTTGAAAGTTCTAACATGTATCCAGTACTCAACAGTAAATAAAATCTTTGGATGATAATCAAGAATTTCTGACAATACATTATTTTGTATTTTCATGAGTCAAATAAATTCTTCTATCCACGAATCACAAGAAATTAATATGCTACATCACAAATCATAGAAAACCTTCTTATCGACCCTCTAATAATTATTGTGAAATGCCGAATTAGCTAGCTGGCCACCCTACTGGCTGTTTGGTATTGCTACCTTCTTCTTTGAATGTCAACATATAATTATAATAAGCAGTTTGGTTTAAATATAATGGAACGGATCACCTGCCAAATTCTCCCATCTATTTTAATGATTCGGGATTGCAAACTGTTACAAACATTTCTGTATGTAATCTCCCACTTAGTACACAAAATCACTGACCAACAAATTAGCTACCAACAAGGTTTAGGGTTCGAGGAGACTTCTGAGCACCATTCCTTGTTACATGTACCAAGTTTACAGAGTTTTGTAGTTCAAATAGCTTTCAAAGCACTGAAAACAAATTTGCCAGCACTCTGAAGCAAAGATTATTGCTGTTGGAGTCTTCAGAGCTCAATTAAAGGCCTTGGGGTGGGGGGAGGGCTCCCATACTTGAGCTATATGGGTGTGTGTGTGTATTATATATCTACTACCTGATCTAGGGGGTATGGTTTAGGCTTGAATAGGGTATTGTTCTGACAGAAATGTACAAAAGCCACACACACTCATGCATTTAAATAAAATTGCATTATCATTTTGACACTACAATTGAAAGAAAACCATTTCCAAGATGAAAAATGCCTTGGAAATGATCATCAGATACCATGATTAAAAACCACCTTGTTCTGTAATACATATCACAAATTAAAACCAGTCTGAAATAGGCTGTGTATTTTGGGGGTCAGGTCTACAACAGGGTATGGAAAATCGCTTATTTGGTATGGGCAAATAGTGTAACAGTTTTGAGGCTTGGGTCCAGTTTTGGTCCATAGATTCCAAGACCTCCACTCACCACTGTAATTTCCAATTTCTTCCATGGTGGACGTATGGATATTTTCTGGAATCATACAATGTTAGTCACAAAGACAAACGTTTTCTGCAGCTTGTGTTAAATTACAGCTTCAATAAGCCATGATCCTTTGTCCAAATCTCAATGGCCCTATTGAATGCATAACCGTAAAAAAATACTACACACATATTAAATATATATACAACTTCATTCATTCATGCTTGCTCATAACTTCTCAAATATTTCAACAAAAATATGAAAGATGTAATAAAAAGTGTGATGTATGCGATTATTATAAATTATATTATGAATGTGTAAATGTCATTTTCAAAATATTCACACAATAAAGAAACAAGATCTTATTATTATATCACAGCTCAGTAAGGTCATCACACAGGTCATGGTATTTAAAAATTATGTAATCATTCTTGTCTACTAAGGGACCATTTATTATTTATGCCAGGGGGTGGGCTGGCAAGATTCATCATAAACAACAGCAAAAACATCTGACCCCCCTCAATTCAGATCAAAATTATCATGACCCCCTACCACAAAATTTATAAAGAAAAATAGGCAGCCCCCCTACCGCTAAGCCATTTTTTTCTGTGCCCCCCTCTCACTTTCTAAATTTTTTGATGCCCCCCTCTTTCTTGCCAGCCGGAGCCCAACCCCTGGCATAAGTAATGAATAGTCCCTAATGCCACAAAATCAAATTGTCTATTCCAGGTTAATATTGACTGATCACAACATTATGTTCAGGGACCTCTCCTGGGAAAAGATCTAGCACTTTCATACAAGAATTCTGCAATTTTAACACTTCAACATTTCCTTTCCTTTCTCTTGAAAGGAAATGCCTGAGTGTAAACTGGTATTTCCTATTGCTCGTATCAGTAATCGCTTTATCTGATTTCGACCATACTTCCTCCATGCCAGGAAACCAAATTTGGTCCCAAACTAAATCTCAAAACCGTGCAACCACGGGATTCTAGTTAAGCAAATATTTCTAAAAAAAACATTAATTCCTATTCAAAATGAAAATAATATCAATTCTCGATTCAGAAAGCAGGGCTTTACAAATTAATTTTAATCAGAGCTGCAGAGATATGCTTATATGGATGTGTTACAATGAACGTGTGATATCAAAACACAAAAACCCTGATGAGGATCGAGTACGGACTATTCTTTGTTTCAAAATTTTAAGTACTTTCGAAAACGCGTGATTATATCCTTAAACGCTAAGAAATAAAACCCAAACGAGCCATTAAATGAGTATGCCGCTACGAGAGAACATCGTACTCAGCAGTAGCTGAATTTGGTGAAATTGAAATGCAAAATTAAAAGAATGCGACTTCTTTTAAAGAAAGAAGATACTTGCTGTATAAACGGAACAACAAAAATATCATGCAAGAATTTAGGTGTAATCGTGTAAACACGGTATCCGAAGGCCGGGGTCGGAATCGTTGTAATTAAATTTACTTGACCGGTGCCATATAAATAAATGAATCGGAATTTAGACAACTATTAGTTAAAACGTATACAGTTTACATTCTTACTTTGCAGTTGGTTGGTTTTGCGGTTCTGAGCCATTGACGACTCCGCTCGGCTTTGTGGCTTGTGCTTCCATCTTCTTGAACTTCCTTTTTGCCGGAATATCATACTACAGACCAGCCATCAAAACGAATTACCAAGTCGCTTCTCCGCCAAATAACCTATTAGAAACAACGGGTAAATGTCTAAGTTTTATCTTGGCATACTGGCTAATAAAGTAATGAAATTGCGAGGCAAATGAAAACTCGCACTTCAAGTTCCATTCAAAAAGGAAACAACAACTTTGCAGTCTCCGCCTCATTGGAGTAGAAGAGGGTCCCCGAGCCAGCAATATCGGTCGAGTGTTACGTCTAACATAAAAAATTACGACGGCAACGAAGTGTGGGTTAAATGTTTCAGCCATAATAAATTAGCACAAAATACCCCAAACACCACGTACTGCGAGTTTATATACAGGAGAACCAATATTATCATAGTAACTATGTCCATGAAATCGGCACAAGTGCTGCCACTAGAACTCACCGTGGCGACGATGACGATCGGAGGCCAAGATCTTGTTTCCTATCTTTTGAAGTTTTCCTAACAAATGTCAAGATCCCAGTCGTTTCTGCAGCATCGTGAACTTGCAAGACAATTTCAGTGATCCATGACTATTCAGTATTCTAGAAACCTCAGGCCAAATAAATTATATTATCGTGTGAAATCAACCAACACATACAAACCAATACAAAACCCACGATGACTGCATTGCCACCCACCTTCCCCCAGTCCCCACGCATGGAAAATTTATCTACCCGTGGGGGGAGGGTGGGGGGAAGGCGAGTTCTTTTATATCCTGATAAAACAACTGAAATATTTTGCCAGTACTAGTATTTACTTAATTGTATCAGTCTTCAACGTTTGTGCCTGTCAAAAGTTGACACATCATTGTGTCAGCTGTCACAGCTTGTCATTGTCAAAATTTATGGTTGGCTGAGCCCCCCACAGGAAATGAACACTTGCTGTAAAAATATTATAATTTAAATGCACTCTAAAAATAGTTTATTATATACTGATGTAATAGTTCATAATATCCTCTATTGAACCCTAGCCTGGGGGCTGTTTTCAATTTTAGCTCTTTCAGGATGGAGAGGTTATATTAAAGAGAGAGGGTTTATTTAATAATTCTGGTTTATCAGGCTAATAGACTCATCAGTTACTATTGTTTTCATGATTTGTTGTTTGAAACAAAGGTTTCTTTGTTTGAAGATTCAAAGATGTTTAATTTGGAATTGAAAATGCTTGTTGATAAATATTACTATGCTATTAAAAGTATGAAAGTGATGTGGATGTTGCATGGCATTGATCCAGAAAAATGAGTGGGTGTCTCATGACAGAGAAAAGAGTAGGTGTCTCATGACCAAGAAAAGGGTGGGTGTCCCACAACAGGGATAAGAACAGTAGGGGCATATGTCCCATCCCCAATCACCAAATAGTTTTAGACCTAAAATTTTACCTGCAAGAGGGAGATTGTAGTGAGACTAAGGACCCCTTGGATCCACCGTCACTGTGCGTTATAACTGAAAACTTGTTATCTAGTGTTATCATTCCTGTTGATCTTCAACATGCCCCTGTATAGGGATCAGCAGGTCAGAACACATGTATGCACCAGATGGGAACCAAGTTTTTAGTCAAGCACCACTGTCATTTTTATGATAGCATAAGTTGCTGTTGGCAGTGACAAGCCAGCCGTGCAAATGCCTCTAGATTTTAAATGTTTAGTTTAGGTGAAATTAAAATCATTTTTTAAATATTGAGAATTAGCAGAGAAGATAGAGTTCCAAGCAGTCCTCACCCTCAAATAGGTCCAAGGGGGGGCGGTTACTCCCTAGGTACAGGATGTCGGGGGGAAAGGGGCTTCTTGGAAAATTTGGAAAAATACCCTAAAAAATATCTCACCCAGAAACTATACCTTACCCTAAAAAATACCAAGATTGTTGTGGATGTGAGGCAATTGCAATGATACCCAAACATTTTAAGTAGCATTTCAGAGTTCAGAATCCTGGGGTCAAGAGTAATGGTAGAAGAGCCTGTTTACTGGTTGTGCTTACCCCTAAAAAATACCCAAGGTTTTCACACTTCACTTTGGCCTAAGCGATGCCCTAAAAAATACCAGATGGCCCATTTCAATGTACCCTAATAAATACGATGAGCCTCGCCAACATCCGACTATAGGGATTGAGTATCCCCCTCCCCGGGGCAAATTTATGGGTCCCTCAAGTGTTTTGATCTTCTTCCTAAGTATGATACATGTGGCACAAATATATTTTCACAGATTAGAGGGGGAGGGGTTATTTACATTTCCAATGTTTGGCCTGGACTCATAGCTTAAAAAGAGATAATTATGGTGAAATCAATAGCTCAAATTGGTAAAATTAATAACATTTTTGCTAAAAATCAGATTTGATTGCAACTTTATTTAATATAATAATATTATAAAATAAACTAGATATAATGCGTGCACCGATTGGTTTAAAGCCAAAAACATGGTTGCGTCTGTTTTATAAAAGAAATAGAAAACATTTCCTGTGTTTTCCATTTAGTTATGGTGACACTCATGCAAGTTTGTGAGAACACGAAATAGCTGACAGTGGAAACACTCACCTTCAGCTCATGCTACCACAACTATTTCTTGTTCTCCCAAACTAGCACTCGTGTTACCATAACTCGATGGAAAACATGGACGTGTTTTCTATTTCTTAATATGACAATAAACCTTACATCTGTTTATCTATAAGCTTCATATATCCTCCTTCGAATCCTTCACAGTGGGAATGCTCACTATAAAAAAACATAGCTATTTTCCATTTATGTCAACTTTGATATAATCACAACTCAATGATGCTAGGACACAGCAAGAACTTAAAATGACTACTCCAAACTGCATTATTATTTCGTCCAAATTGCCTGAAGTGAGAGAAAAAACAGAAGCTTTTCCAAAATTGTTTCTACATTGCAGATGCCATTAATTACATGTATGTTAACAACCAACTTCTCCATCTTCTATATGCACAGGTTATGAAAATATTGAAACTGGTCAATGTACCAACACTAGTTTCTTGATGCACTATAGATTAACCAACCAATCTTAGCATAATATTATTTCCAAGTTACAGTAATGTAAAGAAGTAATAGGTATTTGTTCTATTTGAATGTGTGCATTATTTCAATGCACTAAATGTTTCCATGGGTCTAGATCACAGGCAGCCCACCCATGGCTAACCAGTCACTCAGTATAACATTTACTGGTTAATCAAATAATTGTAAAATAAGAATACCAGAGTATTAAAACTGTTGAGGAGATTATATTTACAATTTTTACAAAATATTTTAAGATTAAAACTAGTGTGGTTTGATCCTTGACATTCCGAGGATATCTGGCATGAAATGTAACAGAGTGCAAAGATTTATGGTGCATTTCCTTGGGAAAAATCTGGATTCTGAATCCTAAATAAGATTTTTTGTTTCTTCAGGAAAATCCAAAAACAGATTTTGAATCCTTTGAACCCATACTGAGGAACTGCCAGATTCAAGGGATTAATCCAAATCCAGATTCTCAGGATTTATGATCTGTGTATTTCTTTGGGAAAATCCCCAAACGGATTTTTAGGATTCATTGTAGCAAAATTTAATTAATATAATTCTTCTGTTCTACATCAATAACTTCATTGTTTGTCATGGCAAGAAAAATACATTTTTAGATTTTCATTTCTTTCACCATAAATAATGTTGAATCCAGACTATGAACCCAATCATGATTTTCCCAAAGAAACACTCTTATTTTAATACCAGTACTAAAAAAAATAAAAATGTGATTTTTAGTTTCAAGAATAAATTATTAGTTTTAATTTAAAGATATTAATTTTTTCAATGCTACATCAATGTCATTTTCGACAAGAATGTCAAATACAGTCATTTCCAGTTATCATCATAATACCATACATCCGATGCTTCATAAATTGCTGGTATTTGAAACAATAGAGCTAATTAGAGAGTAATGTCACCTAGCACACAAGGTATCTGGTATAAATTAATGACAACACATATTTATTTCAATGTCGTTTTGGTTGAAAATATTGACAACATAGTACAGCCAGATAAATTCAAATAATATTCCAGTTAAAACCAACTGCAAATCAATCCATGTCCAGACTTCAGGCCTGTTAATATAGTTTCAAAGGATTCCAAATCCTCTATTTTCTTAATTGTATTTCCTAGGAGAAATGGGGGCAGGAAACAGAAAACTAAAGGGTGGAAATGAAATTTCCAAGGTGGGAAGCTGAAGAAAAATACAAATATATTAGCTCACTTCTAGTTAAATAAAATTACAATCAAACAATTATTATAATTATGTTGCTGAAATAAGGTAAAATCAGCAATTGATCATCAGTAGGATACTCAAAATGAGTATACAATTCTGCAATTGGTTTCAGCTCTATTAAATCACTTCTAGTTATAAGGGACAAAGAGGAGAGAAGAGGGTGGGAGGTAGAAGAGAAGGGTGTGGCTGGTGGGAAGTTCTGACCTCTGTGCTCCTCGCTAGATACGAGCACTGCAATTGAGAATTCAACATTTTGGTATTAAAATTACACAATTCAGTAAATTTGACTTCCAATAAATCATTGTATTTAGTTAATGCATTTATGTGATGAATTCATGGGAAATAAAGATAAGTCAGTCCCTGGTACATCCATAACATCTTGAGCTGATTTGGACTATGACCCAATAACAAAAACATGAAAATGGGAGTGATTTCAATATCAAATTCCCCACTCAGGGGAGAAATTATAGTGTCCAATCCTTGCCAGCCCATCCCCCCATCCAGGGGGGAGGTTTACTTTGATAGATGCATTAGATACATGTAGATAGGCATGTAATGTTCAATTAATAAATTACAGTTTATTTTTATTTTGCTAAGTAGTATGAATAGCAAAAAAAAAATCCGAATAACATGTTCAAGAAAGTCAAATTTTGTCCCTAGATATTTAGAAATTACAGTTCTTGTACAAATAGTCCATATTCTGGTTCTTTTTGCATTCTCAGTTTTTATTTTTTTTCTCAAGTAAATGCAAGAAGCAATTTCAAAGAAATGCTCTGAAAAGCAATACACACTCCACCATATATCAATTTTACATTGGCATCTGCCATATCAACGTCACTTTGCTTTCTTAGACTTCCCAGTTTTAGTCTTTGAAGCTTTTGCTTTCTTGGGCTGGCAGTACTTTGCTTCCAGTCCTGCAATCATATCATCCAGAGCAGCACCACGGTCAGTCTGTCGTTTCATTATCAACTGCTTCAGTCCTCCCTCTGAGGCATCATGGAGTCCAAGCTCCCTTTGAAGCTCCTCAGCTTCAATGGCTTCCTTGGCGGCCTGTCATGTAAGAAGCACTAGTGAAAGAGGCTACATCATGGCTATTTGCAGGAAAATCCTTTACATTCACAAAACATGTGTTGTAAGCTCAACAGGGTCAACAAAATGATAAAATGATTATAGATTATTCTTAAGCTGAATTTGGTGAAAACAAGTTTTTAAATACAAGAAACACAATTTTTATAGTGAATGGGTTAAACGTATTTAATGTCTAGCCTGGGCCAAAATTAAATTGGGAATTTGTAATCTGTTTAATCTTCCCCAATTTTGACCATCCATGTTCCTTTATGGCTTATCAGCATCTCTTTTGTGTTTTCTACCATAGTAACCCGTTATTTTCTTATTTCCTTTGATTTGTGGAGATTTTCATACATCACAAAATTGCTTAAAATAGCTGTGACATAGCCCATTTAACTGTAGTCTTGTAATACATGAATGTAAAATTCAATAATATAAAGTGGAGTATGGACAGGCCAGAGGTTAGCTCTCGCCAGACCCCAACTGGCGCATTGACCCTTCAATAATAATCGATAGCTATTAGCACTGCCCATTAGTCGGGTCTGACCAGCCTGCAAGACCTGGTTCTAGCAGGCCAATGTTGATGGAAAGTCAAGACTGCAGTACATGAGCATTATTTGTGGGTGGGAAACAATGTTGTATTTGTATATTTTTTATTTTGCCTTAATAAAAACTGTTGTTAAACATCAATAAACATAAACAGAGAAAAAAGTGATGTGGCAGCTCTTTAGGTGGACCTCCATGGTCTGTGGGGGGTGTGTACACACCCATTGCCCCCCCCCCATCCATATGGGCCAGCCATAAAAGGAGAACTGAGCAGCTCTATTGCACTAGCTAGCAATGGTCATTCTGGCTGGAACCAGTTCTGATTCTCGTTGCTTTCAATTTAAAAACTGCCCACTCTTGCTGGCCCAAGGGCGGATAAATATTCCTAATTTTATGTGATCTGGAGTATGTCCTCAATTCTTGGCTTTTTGGACAAAAACCTTATTTAGGTATATCCATATAAGTTGGCTTTTTCTTTAAGTTTGCAACCAAAACAATAGATCTGTCAGTATTAATGTCAGGAACACACAGATTTGAAGTACATATATCAATCAAATGCTTTCTTGCCCATGTATGTCCATAAAAGGTCGTTTTTTCAACAGGCACATTTTTTACTTAACAAAACTTGTTGGCTTTCTTGACTGAAATGAAATGACATACCTGATAATAATTTTTTTTGTACTATCTATCCATTCCAGGCTGACCAGACCTGGCCAATGGAAAGGCTCTTACACTCTGTTACAAATTGTTTGCATTTCCGGTCACGTGATGTCAAGTAAAACACTTCTTTCAAAATGGTTGTCCATCATGCACAACTCCCAACATGGCGTCAGAAGTTGAAACGGAAAAAACTAGGTCAGAAGTCCAACTTCAAGTCGAAATTGCCACTGCCATATAAATACAACTACTACTACTTCTACTACTACTACTACTACTACTACTAATAATAATAATAATAATAATAATAATAATAACGTTCTTGGAGCATTATCTAAGCTCAATGCTCTTACAATGTTGAAAAACAGAGAAAAAATAAAAATAGTTTATGTACAATCTTAATTTGAAAAAAAGGGGTGAAGCTTTCAACAACTGAAGAAATTAATTCTTTAACACAGAATTTCCTGTGACAAACACGAAGAAGTTAACATGTTGGTAGACACTGACAAGGTGCAACAAGGAGTGAGCAGTACAAGTGCATTGCAACTGAATTTCACGTCGAATTTTCCAATACCGTTGCCCATGAAATATAAAGGGGACAGGGTAAATAAATGGGAAGGTTTTTGACAAAAATGGGAAGACTACAAGGTGGCAATGGATACATGTTTCATGTGAATAAATAAAATAATAAACATTACAAATACTGTAAACAGTAATTATACAAAATAACATAAATTTGACAAATACAAACTACTGTCTTTCTTCAGTAAGTCCCAGGTTAACAGTTACCCTTGAGGACATGGGGTGTACAGATACTCTAGACTGGTGCCTAGGGCTGGCTAATGTGATTCGAAGGCCTAGCTAATACTTCTGGTGAAATGTAAGCCAAGGCACTTTTACAGTTATGTTGTCTACTTGAAAATGGTTCGGGACAATGTTTCGGCATTGTAGTGTTGTGAACATTGGGGTCTGGACCCTAGATTTCTGTCTTCACGCTCCAACCCAGAGGAACTTATCCTCAGAAAACAAGATGACACAGAGCTCACATGGAAAAGAAACTGGCCTTGCTCTATGCCATAGGGGGTGTGCAGATAATAAATGGAACATTGCACTGGGCAAGGAGGGGTTGGTGGAGCTTAATACCACCTGAGTTATGCACCTATCAATGTTATGCCCGAGGGAGGGGGAGTACACAGGATGGGGTGGGGACTTTGATTATTTTATTTGTCCCCTGGGTGGGGATTTGCAGCAACTTTGAGTGTGTGAATAGCTAGATGGTGGGGAAGTTTGATCGAATAAGAAGAAGAGCAGTCCTGGTAACCAGTTAATACATCTCGTTTCTGGATCATTGCTGCATTGTTCTGACTTGAGGTGAGTTGTTCTTGTTTATATTGTTTAAATTTGCAAGTACAATGAGCCATCTGGCTTTGGAAATGGGATAAATAATCTAGGATGAGACATTTTTTCAGTGTGTTTATCAATACTCGTTCCAAAATTTCTGGGAAGAGTTTTAGACTTGTTGTATTCTATCGTCTAAAAAGTGGCTTTTGCAAAGCCAAAGAATGTTGTCAGTACGTATTTGTTATGGACTCATTTGAAACCGTCCCTGGGCAGGGGAACTTTGAACTTTAATCGTTCCCTGAGGGTGGGAAAGTTTGACTTGAAATTTCATTTTCTGATCAAAGTCCCCACCCTATCCCGTGTACCCCCCGTCAGGCATAGACGATAGACCTGTGCATTAATTTATTAAGAACAAATATAATCCTGCAAGTGTCAGTCTATCAAATGTACACCTAACCTTTTGTTTTCTAGCTTTTTTCTTTCCTTTCCCCTCATTTGAAAAGTTCTTGTATTTTGGAACTTCGTCTGCATCGATCAACCGCTGAATTATTTCCCTAAATCGTAGCTCATCTTCAATCGTGGCACATAATACGTTCTCCATTATTGCATCCATGTCCCCTTCAAAGTCCACGTAAGCTGATTTCAAATCGTTCTCTTCCTCTTCCGAGCCCTTGTAACTGTTTTCAAATTCGTTGATGTCTTCGACCGTTATTTTCTTGAACAGTATTCTCCAGTAGGCATCCCAGTCCCGTTCCTGCACCGCAACATCTTCGTCTACTTCTCCAGTTTCGTCGTAAACCGCTCTTTTATCGTTGTCCGAGAGAATAGAATGAACACGACTCAACGCTTGGAATTTCTCGGTTGCGACAACTTTCTCCGATACGGGAACTCGGTCAGGGTGAACTTGAAGCGACATGCGCCTATATGCTCGCTTAATGTCCGACTCAGACGCACATTTGGTTAACGATATAACTTGGTACAGATCTCTTGTCTCGAAAAGCCTTTCCAACGTGTCCAAGAACGACATTTTGTTGATATCAAGTTCTCACCTTCTACTTTTTGTTGTGGATAAAATAAAATATGGCGCCAAACAGCTAGTCACGTGGAAGCTGTCACGTGGTGTTATCCAGACTCCAACGCCTCCTTTCCAGTAGTCTCCTTGATCGGCTATGCCATGCTGATGAGTCCTAACAAGGACGAAATGATACTGCTTGGGTAATTTGGCTGAGCGCATCCGTGGTTTTGGCCAAACCGAGAGGGTGTTAGTTGTGACCTTGCAGTTTACTGTGGTTCCTTTCCAGTCGGCGAAGAACAAGAAAATCAGTACCCTGGGTACTAGAGAATCAACTTGTATGGGCCCCACACGAATTCAACCAATGCCAAACGTTCCAATTAAGATTGGGCGATACTTTTAGAACAGCTCTAAGGCCTCCTCTTATCGCGTGAGGCATGTACTTTAATTTGGTTATCTTCAAGGACAATAATGTTAACTGAATTCTGAATGCAAGAACCATGCATAGTACACAAGAGAAGAGCGAAGGTTTGAGATGATCCTGGATCTCGGGGAAGAACGGCTCGTGCTGCGTTATTTAAACTTTCAGCAGGGCAGGCACTACAGGGTCATTATTTATTGCCTTGGGGTTGGGGGTGGAGGACTTTGTTATGACAAGAGGTTATGTTATGTGATCGCCCCCTTTATCTGTTATATTTTTTTACCCCCCCCCCCAAAAAAAATCGTCCGAACCCCAGGCAATAAACCAGTAATGACGTTCTCTTATCAAATTTCTCTGCTTACTTCCAATAGTTTCGACTCGAGCCTTCTTCAGGGAGTACTGAGCTACACTGATAACCCTGTAGTGCCTGCCCTGCAGTACTAATGTTAACACCAGTGTTACACTCGACATCACAACAATTCACGTTACTATGACAAGCCCCCTTGGGATTACGATGGCCCATAATAATATGTGTATTAAGTTCCGTGACCAAGGGATCGGATTCTTGTTAGAGGAACTTTACTGTTGGGAATGAGGGGGTTTGTTAAATTTTCAAATTGTGGATCACAAGCACTCTGTACATGAATGATAGACTTACAATAATACATTATAATGCTATTTACTTTCAACTCAGTATTAATATTTATTTTTGGCAAACATGTTTTTGCACACACATAGTGTGGTCATAACTGGTATGATGAATCAATTACATTTCATTTGTTTTCAAATGATTTCCTTGTGATATAAAAGAAAACGAAGAAATGTTTCTTCAGACACAACCTGAAATGGAAAGACAAATAAAGAAGGAACAAAGGTCAAACCCTCTGTGCATGTGATCGTGAATTCCAAATGTTTGACCTCTTCCACTTGACGACTTTGCACTTTGAAGCTTATTATAGGAAATTTAATAACAGAACATGTATGCTTAACTGGTATGCATGTATACTTACGTTAATCGTCTCTTCTTGCCAACTTACCAGTCCTAAAACAAAACAAATGCAAAAATCTTGGAGCTAGGGAGTTGCGGGATGAGGGCTAACGAAATAGTTTGAATCTTAACAAGCTCGCAAACTCTTCTTAACTCTTATTCCATTTCGTCTCCCGTAGTGATCCGTGATCCCATCCGTGATCCGAAAATTGATCCGATCTGTGATCCGTGATCCGGTCCTGGTTCTGTTGACGCTGCAGCCACTTTTTACATTCTGTCACAAAATTGTTGCGTCATTTCCGGTTGCCCGGATGCCAAGCCAACTGATCGAAAGAGACAAAGCCTCGGTAGATGAGAAACAGATAAACGTGTCGTCGGATCGGAGTGGTAGTGAGACGATGGCGACTGAAGTGGAGAGAAGTACAGGCCTTAGACGTAGAAGCGGAGGTATTATTCCAGTCACGGATTA
>JANVCK010217606.1:0-10438 GCA_026546655.1 Epizoanthus illoricatus | reverse complement strand
TATGTATGTATGTATGTATGTATGTATGTATGTATGTATGTATGTATGTATGTATGTATTTATGTATGTATGTATGTGTGTACGTGTGTGTGTGTGTGTGTGTGTGTGTGTGTGTGTGTGTGTTGCAGGGTCTGTGTTGGTATATGTGTGAAGTGTCTTGGTCTGTGTGTCGGCGTCAGTGTGTGTGCCGTGTTGCCGGGTCTGTGTTGGTATATATGTGTGGATTGTCTTGGTCTGTGTATCGGCGTCAGCGTGTATGTCTGTGTATGTGTATGTGTGTGTTGCAGGGTCTGTGTCGGTATATGTGTGGAGTGTCTTGGTCTGTGTCGGCGTCAGTGTGTGTGTATGTGTGTGTTGCAGAGTCTGTATTGGTATATGTGGAGACTGAATTATTTTAGTGCATTAGGATTTACTTTAACGAAGTACATCAGGAAAACGTTTGACTAAATCCATTACCTGTGATTTGTATAGTGTATAAAACTGATATAATTACAATGACTGATTGTCTAAAAACATTGATATAAATTGACATTAGAATTTCGATTAAACTTTACAGGTACATAGCAGGTATTAAGAAACGTAATTGGCTGATTTGTGAGTGTTAACTTACGGCAATTGTCTACTCTAAACATGCAATTCAAACAAATCACAACTTGTTTATAGATCTGAACTGGTAGTTAGTTTAAGCTAAAATTAAATTATCTGTATTCTGCTCAAGATACAAAGTAAGCAAATTCCCTCTAAAATGTCGGTGAGAACGGAACATTAATATTTCCTGTTGGGTGACAAGTTGTAATCAAGCGGGCCAAAATCATTATTAATTCAGGCTCCCAACCGCAAATCATGGTGGGTCGATTGCAAATGTGAAGTCTGGAGGAGTTCTCTCTGCCAAGATTGAGTTTGAGTTGACCAAACAAATTCGGGGAATTTTAAGTAAGGATTCAACTTTGTTTACCGATAACGAGCTCTGCAATTCTAGAGAAGGTTGGTAAACATTTCACTGTTTAGAGTTTAGAGGTTAGAAAAAGCTTACTTTTCTGTTTCATGTGCTTGTCTAGTTATATTTCTAGTATATCCGTCTGCGGTGAAACCTATGCGGTACTACAAGGATATATATGCAAGCAAAACGCTATTGTCATGTATCAGTTATTGTGCTGGATCTTTCTTTTGGAAGTTGAGTATTTAGTATGTAGGGGAAAAGTATCATTTTACATGTTAACTTTGTTATCATAAATATGACTAAGAGAAAGCAATATTTTCATCGAGCCTCATACTTTAAGCTGACTTATCGCGATAAACAGCTGTACCACTGGAATATATTTTTCAACTAGAACATATTGCTCGTTCTAAAAATTCCTATGCAGTCAAATTTAGTTTTTGTAGTTTTGTATAAGACTTACAGTCACACCTCCAGGAAACAGTGAACACAGTTTACGATTCAGGATTGTAGGGTTGTACGAGTTGTTTATGATTTGATTTCGAGCAGTTTGAGTTAAGTTGTCTCCCTTAAAATGTTTTAGGCGTCCTGACTCATTTGCAGTTAACAATGGCTACTTTCCAGAGGATATTCAGCTTAGTTAAAAGAATGTGGATTGAACAATTGCTGAAAGAAAGATAGGCACCATAGATTATGCGATGTAAACAGCGCGAAAATTGAATTTCATTACAATCTTAAATCTGTTTAGAATCATAACCTGGGGTTGTTTTGATTGTGAATATTTTAATATTTTAAAAAATTTATAGTGAATTAATTATTATCAAAACCCATTTCGATCTCGCTAGTTAGGGAATTTATTGCAACAACATGATTTGAAGTAGCTGTATAGAAACCGCTATAAACTGTAATCAGAAGCTCCTATCTGGACGGGTTTTTTTACCTTGTCTGAACAAATTCGCTCCCTTCACTTTCCCAGGTTTTACTTCTCTGCTTTTTTATTTACTTATTTTGTTCCAATAAATGTACAATTTTGCATATGACTGGCTATAATAGTTTTTGCAACTTGGCAAAAGTGGAATGAAGATTGCAAAATTCACGTTAAGGGGACGCCTTTGTTGCTAAGGACGTCTATTTTCCTTATGCACGCGCGCTCTGATTGGTGGACATACAAAGTTGCGTTATTTTTTACTTTCGGTTTTTCAAAAGATAACTCCATAACGAATAATCCAATTTTTTTAGTAATCTACCATGTTAAAAATGTTCATTTTTGGTCAAAAAATGTGGAAAACTGCCAGATCACGCACCTGCTGAAGCCAGGATATTACGTCGCGGGACATAAATGAGCAATTGAAAATTCTTTTGCCTGGAAATCACGTTCGTGCAGGGCCCCATTGTTGTTTTAAGTTTAGGCTATGTGATCCTATGTATGAAGTCATCACCAAAATATTTTCGCCTCGAATAAATTTGAAATATCACGTTCCATCTCCTCATGGTGAGAATTGATCACTGTAAATCTTCCTTCATTATCATATTTCCCTTAGCGACAGCCAATTTCTCCACGTCGCAAAGTCCTTAGGTTTAAATTAGAAAAGTATATACGTGCACAATGTATTCATCATTGCATTTGTTTAAAAACTAGCAACACCAAATCGGTGCGCTAACTGGGACGTTAGAAATCTCTAATGAATGTTTCAAATATGACGTCATATGACGCCACAGAACCGCCATCTTGGGTTTTTCAGTTTTCGGATGTCATATATCCTTTAAATTGATTATAATATATTTCGATACTTTATAAACATGTCTCAACCTCTCCTTTTCTATAGCAACTAATTTGTAGGTGACATGGCAAGTTTTGAAAACTATTCCTACCTTTTTGCTCTTTAAAAACCGGTTTGGTTACGTAAAGCGGATTTTGAATCTTTTCAATGCGTTTGGGAGTTAGTGTTATATGTTTTGCAGTTTATACAAAGAAAATGTAGTTGGTCGGGGAAGGGGGAGAGGGGAACAGATTACGAATCGCCCCTTCCCTGGTCCACTGAGATAAAGTAGAAACATGTTGTGGTGCGGATTGAGCCAAAATACAAAGCATAGCCAGCACAGCATAAAATTTACATTTTAAAATCTTTTGAAAAAGCCAGTTTATTTAATAAAACACATCTATGAAAGCTACATCGGAGAGATTTCGTTGTCGGATACATACTTCAAAGATGGATTTGATAAGGAATAAAGTGATACAAATTTGTACAAATTTTATCCTTTATTGAACAGACGATGTGGAGAGCTTTAATCAAAACGAACGCATAAATAATCATTCGCGCGCCATTCGATGAAGAAAAGCGCCAGGGGAGCGGGCTAGGTTTTCCCTTAGTATCAGCGTAAAGCTGATAATTGGCATTTCAGCGAACATCCTCTTACGGTTGGGCATGCGTAAACTGTTGAGCAAAGAATGTCACTGTGCACAGAAATTTTCGCCCAATGACAATAGCTTCTGGTTATCTGGCTTTAGGGCCAGTTTTTACGCCGTTTTGAAGGAATACCAGATCTGTGTTAATTTGCGAAGAGGGTCAAGTTTATTTTGGCATGGATTTAAATAATTATGGTCCAGCTTAATTGAGGTGTGAGGAATTTTAAATCCTCAAACTTAAAGACTTAATAGTCTTAAATAACGAAATAATTTGCAATGCTTTCTGGTGAAATGTCTACGTGAAGTACCTAAATGTAACTGGCCCTCAGGCATATAGCGTAAAACTGTAATCATGAAGACTAGCAAAACTGTAATGCTTTTTTAAAAAGATTTATAATTTGTTACAATTTTATTTGAGAGAGGGTTTTGTTTTTGCTCATTTGTTCCTTTATTTTAGGAATATATGCAAGATAACTTTGGAATAACAACACATGACGGACTACCAGGATAGTTTCGAAGAAACATCAAACTGTCAAAAGAAGTTATTCTAATCTACAACCTGTTACATTGGCACAGATTCAACCATGTATGCAAATAGAAAGTCAGAGTTTAAAAAAGAAGCTGCCATTTCAAGCAGTCAAGCGAGCAGTCGGACGTCAATGTACACTTCTTCTCTGATCTCTTCCCGAGAGCAAAAGATCAGTTATGATTCTGGACAAGCAATTGAAACTAGCAGTAGTAAAGCAGACAGCGCGTTTGGTGAGTTAGACACGAGCATAGATCATGGAAGCGATTCGAATGCCGGCCACTACGACATTGAAGCAAAATCTATAAAGAGCTCAAGCGTGGAAGAAGTGGAAGCCTGTGATGGGGGAGATCCTTGGTTTCGTGAAAGCAAGGAGTTTGAATCTTCAATAAAACTTGATTTTCAAACGGAGAGCATTGGCGACAACGAAGAGGCTTTAAAGTCAGAGTTGATTCATATTTTTGAACGGGAAAGGATGACTCTCGAACAGTATTTTAAGAATAGAATGGAGGATCTTCTTCGGAGCTTTAGAAGCAAGCAGCAAGAATGGGAAGAGATTTCCAGAGCCGAAAGAGCAGAACTGGAAGATTCCATGGCGCACGAAAAGCTGCAAATGCAAAGAAATTTTGGAGAAGAAGTAGCAAAACTCACTCACACCTTTAACGAGGAACGTATACAACTCGAGCAGTATTACAAACAGCAATTGAAAGAAATGAAAGAGCAACTTTATGCTGAGCAACGAGAAATGGACGAAAAAATTGCCAGAGAAAAAATTGAACTGAAAGAAAGACTCGACACTGAATATCAGGCGATGCTACGATCTGAGATTACAGCGTCTAAACAAGCACTTATGCACGAAAGGGCACAATTAGAATCAGAATTCAGCAAAATCAAGCTAGAAATGGAGAGGCGATACAATTTGGAGATATCAGAAGCTGAAACCAACTTACAGAAAATGAAAACTGAGTTGGAATCGAAGCTAGCTCAAGAGCAAGTGAGACTGGAAAGAGAACTGAGAGAGACAGTTCACGATTTGGAGAAGCAGCTACAACGTGAGCGATATTTGAGATACGAAGCCGAGCGATTACTTGAGCAAGAGAAATGCAACTCAGTCCACGCCGAATCGTTGCGAAAACAAGAAATTGAATGCCTAAAATGTGAGATAGAAAAGCTAAGATTTGAGCTTGACGAAAGAAACAAGAGTACACTAGAAATAAAGAATTTCGAGGAGAATATTCTGATCAATGGAAAAGATGGTTTACCTGGGAAGCTGAGAGAAGATTTTGACAAATTGCTCTTTCAATACAAAGCTGAACTTGATAGAAGCTACCAAAGAGATCGAGAAGCGCTGGAACAGAGCTTGGAACGCCGACTGCAATCGGAGCGGCAGAACTTTGAGGAGGAAAACTTCCGTGAAAGAGAAAAGATACGAGAGGAAATGTATCGGGAGAGAGAAAAGACAAGAGAAGAAACGAAGCGAGAACGAGAAGAATTTGAAGTGTTGATAAAAAAGAGATTTGTGGAGGAGAAAGCTCAGATAGAAGAGCGCATGACAAAAGAGAAGGAAGTGGAAGTGGAAAGAGCAAGGAGTGAGCAACGTCAATATAACGTACATGTTCATTCAAAATATTCAGAAAATCAAGTCCAGACACAGTGGGAAAATGAAGATCATGAACACGACCGTTATTCACATCGGCCTGAACCCGACCATGGCCACGAGCACGGAATTCATCCCAGGACCTCAACTCCATGTGGAGCTGGTGACGTCATTGATCGCCATGACGTCAGTGACATTGCTCTCCCCAGTCCTCATGATGATCATTTTCACTCAGATAGCCCCAGACCTTACGATGAACACACACACGCGGGTTTTACAAATCCTCACCATGAACATATGTCTAAAAATCCAAACACTTTGAGGCTTGATGAAGAAGATGGGAACTCGCTCAGCCGTTTTATCCCAGTGGATGAAGAAAACGAAATGAAAGGCGACGAAAGGATGCCACATGGGTGTGTCCCACCGGAAAGGTTTCATGTTTCTGCTGAAAATGAAAATCCATTGAGAATTCAAATCAACGAATTAAGGCAAGAGAACGAAGGGTTAAAAGCTAAGATTAAAGTTCTTGAAGAAAACATTGAACTACACAAGACCTACAAAGCAGAAGTTAAGGCTGAATTGGAGAGAGTCGAACAGAACAACAAAGATTTAGAAGAAATTTTGCTCAACCAAAGAGGAATTTACGATGGGAAAACAGAAGAAGGTCCAACTTTAGAAATTGAACTGAAGAACAGTGAATACGAGAGAGAATTAAGAGAATACATGGAGAGAGTGGAGGAAGGCGAAGAGAAGACACGAATAGCTGAAAGAAAAGCATGGGATATTGAGATAAAACTGAAAGAGTGGGAAGCGCGCGCACTAGAAGCTGAAGAGAAGCTGAAGGAACTACAGAGTAAACCGAGAAGCGGAAATGAGAAAGTACGAGATTATGAAAAACACAGACGTCATCATAGCCAACACGAGGCTGTTGATGGTTTGATCCTGCGAGGGGTTGTAGAGAGGGACAGAGATGCTAAGGCGAGAGGAAAACTTAGCAGATTATCAGAGAAGGACAGAGACAAGATTCTTATTGCTTTCGTCAAGGGAGATCTACGAAAGGTGCAACAGTCTGAGGAAAAGGCGGTAAGCACAGATTTAAATCGAGATGTTATCAAATAAATATTCTATAATGCTGGTGTTAAATATTTAGTACATTATCCCAGGGCTGAAGATGTTATTTTATCTGATATTGGGAGTATTAGAGTAGTTTACTTTATTTCAACGGTGCTTTCTGGTAACTGAAATTAATAAAATGATCCTCCTTTGTTGAGTCTAACTGTTTGAAGCGAACGTGAACAAGAAAATAACATTATATTCAGCTTCAGGCAAAATTAATCGATAGACGGAGTTTTTATTTTTCACTATAAAATGAGATTTATTTTAAAATTTATTTCGACATCAGCGAGCTAGAAGTTTGTTAGCTACAACAAAAGTAACTATTGTTTTTGTTGTAGACATCCTAAACTCTCTATGAAGAGAGTGAAGATTTGGAAATTCAAAATTACTCAAATATTACCAAGCGTAAGCTAAATGTTTATATCTGTATGAACTGGCACAACTCTAGAACGGTTATCTATTAAATATATTTGCCACATCTTTTCAAATATTTGCTACAGTAATTGTCAGAAATCATTAAAAACTGAAATAGAAATCTTATCCAAAACTTTCTTAAAATATCATTGGCAAATTGTTTTCTTATGACAGCAAACCAACGATAGAAATGCAAAAGCTGAATATTGAAAAATGTTATGAATATTGAATGTAATTATTGCTCTGTGGCTGTCATCGCGCCTGCTAGAATTCTGTATTGTCAAACCAAAACCATAACTAACAAATATACAGTTCAAAATGGATTGATCCACGGGCAAATATTTTGTTGTGTCAATTTCCCATGGCCTGTTTTGTTGTGTTCAAGATTTACTTTTTTTTATGTTTGGAGCAAAGCCATCACTGAATATACTATTACCTGTGTAAATAGCTGTTTACCCGCAGCAGTCAAATGACAGCTATTTACAATTGTATCCATTTCGCTCCACACCTGCAAGACGGTTGTGTAACCGCGCCTATTGGCTGAGTATCCACACCTGCTGTGCTGTGTGGGGACCGAAATCTTTCACAATCCAAAGACACAAAAACCAATGCACTAATATCAAATAATATGTCTGAAAAATCACACAACAACGTGTTTGAGGCAGATAATAAAACACAGATATGCAAAAGACTGAAGGGTTAGCTCTACATATTACATATCAAATTACGATGATTTCGGGACTTTCCCGAGTCGATAAGCATTCCTACTTCCATGGTCCTCCATTCACTAGGGGAGGGGAGGGGAGGGGAGGGTATGTAAATCCGCTGATTCCCTTCTGTTTGATAGCCAAATCCGACGATCCATGATTGTGTTTGCTTTAAAAATGCGTATTCCGGTCAAAAAATGGGATGAATCCGAATTCACTGCATCAATAAATACGCGATTCCTGAAAGCTATTTTCAAAATCAAAATCTACACAAGATTCAGGGGTAAATTTTGGCAATTAGCAGACATTACATTACTTACATTCTTGGATTGTTGAACGATTCCCTTGTCTTGGTATGTCCTCAACAGTTGGCGTTTTGGGAAACATTGCAATCAAAATTCCAACCCGTCAGCACCGATTTTGAAGTATTTGACTAAAACAAAATTTATTGTGTAATTACCACATTGAAAAAAAACGTGTTAAAAATTGTGACAGACACTTGATAGAAAATGGCGCTCGGTTGCGGAAGTCAGTTATGACCAGGTATTATGTACCATCTCAATCAATATTCTATATGGATGGTCTAGTACTAGCTTGCATCGATCAGCAGAAACATCTGAGCATGAATGTTTTCGATATATTGCCAGCCACTTTAGAACACCCAGAACGACAATGGCTACGACGACGGCTGCTGAAATTTTGAATTTTTCGTTTTCTTTTTTCCTTTGTGTATCATCCATTCGTTTTATTGTTCCTTGTGTGAAGGAGGGCGAATTATAGGAAGTGGAAACCTTAGTTGTGAAGCCAAACTAATAACAGGATATTTTTATTTCCACTTTCACGTTGTCTACAAGACCCCAGATTTGCGCCTTTCGCGTTGTATCTCTGAAGAAGACGGTGAACAGCTTGGCACATTCCAACGTGCAGTTTATTGTATTCTGTAACTAAGCCTTTTGCCCTCTGCCGTCGTCATCCACGATGCCGTCCTTGTTGCTTAAGCTACCTAATATTTAAATATTGGACGGGATCTAGCAAGTTGATTTATTAAAATAAGTTCTATTCCATTAGTTCTTACCATTGACTACTAATTCACATTTGTATTTCAATACAGAGAGAACGTCGCCGATCTATGGAGAACACCAGAGAAAACAACAAAAACTACAAGGTTAGGAGCTATGTTTTCACTTCGTTGTCTCAGCTGACAGTTCATTTAAAAGCGAAATTTGCCCAACTAGTAAATACGGATTTTAATAGTTGTTTCAATTCAGCTATACTGTTCATTTATGCATTCCAAAAGTGGATATTATTGGTGTTGGTATTGGAAATGTTGTTGGTGTTGATGTTACTGTTGATCTTGGTGCTATTGTTGATGCTGGTGTTGGTGCTGGTATCAGTATTGTTGTCGGTGTTAGTCTTGATGTTGGTGTTGATGCTGGTGCCAATATTTGTGTTGGTGTTGGTACTTACGTTGATATTGATGTTGGAGTTAGTCTTGATGTTGGTGTTGATGGTGGTGTTGATGTTGATGCTGACATTTAGTGCTGGTGTTGATGCTGATATTGGTACTGGTGCTGATGTCGGTGTTGGTGTTGGTGTTGATGTTGATGTTGATGGTGGTGCTGATGTCGGTGGTGATGTTGGTAATTTTGAATTGCCTGTAGAGCTATTTTTTGTGACGGAGATTTCAACAATGAAGGCACAAGGTATGAAGGTATGAAGGAACAGTGCGAGGTAAAGTAGCCAGACACACAGACAATGCATACAAGTTCGATCCTTGATGATTCATTTCAGGAAAAGTACGAGTCAACTCAGAGGGAGAAAGAGAAACTACGTCAGAGTGTGAAGTACCTACAGCAGCAAGTCAAAGCACTGGAAGAAAGACGGGACAGATCGTATGCCGAGGGCGCACAACTGGTACGAGTTACGTCCAATCTTTTCTAGTATTTATTCAATTGAAACGCTCGGCAAACTTTACCGAGAAGATAGGCCAACTTATTTTTGTATATAAGCACTGGTAACCATTTGCATGACACTAGGGATTTGAGTGATGGTGCGATTTATAGACAATGCTTGGTTAATATATTTCTGTTAGTAATAATTATAACAACCGAATCTCTATAAGGACTAAAATGATTTATAGTACGCCTCAAGATCTTTCATTTGAATATCAGATTCACAGTTTGTGTCTTTGTCAATGTGGTGAAAAGTCATGACATCTCACAACAACAACAACAACAACAACAACAACTTTTTTTACACTTGTTACTCTTACAGCGAAATAGAAATAAGTAGAAAAATTAACAAATAATCAAGTGACGGCCACCTGTAATAACCGTATGGGGCTAAACGAGACAGGTGACCTTTAAATGTGAAGCGTAGTAATCATTGTTCAGTGGGTATGGCTAGTGTTGTATCTGGCGAGCAGGCATCCCCATTTGCCGAGATGAATATGGGTGATCTCTGCCCGCCAGGTAGGCTGAATCAGGAAAGTTTCGATGATTTTACAACAGTTATAGTACTTGATAAGTCGGTAACAGAAAAAGAAAAAAATATCAATAACAATAAATAAATACCTTAAAGGCCCGTTCAAACGGATGCAACATCGTCAAACATTGTTGGTCCAACAATGTTGGACGATGTTGCACGGTGTTGGTTGCAGGAAGTGTACAAACGAATCCAACACCGTCCAACATGTTGGATAGATGGCGTGAGCGCGTGGCGTATGAGCACTGTA
>JANVCK010217495.1:0-10438 GCA_026546655.1 Epizoanthus illoricatus | reverse complement strand
TACTGGCTGTCTGTATCCTGGGTGCCAGAGGTTGTTACAATGTAGCTCTCGCAAGGCCTTAAATTTGCGTGAGCCACGGAGGGGCGCGTTGGATATGAGCTGATAAATAGCCAACGAGGCGCTTGCCATATTTCATATGCTTTGGTTCTGAAATTGTTGTTTATTAATCACTTGAGCGGTTCCGAGTCATTTAGAGAAAAAAACGAGTTTAAGATTAATTTTGAGCATTTGGCATTCCAAACTGAGCGCTCTAATAATATCCACTTACCCTGGGTACCAGGGACTCCAACTTGCTGTGGAACTGTGCTGTTATTGAGCGCCAAAGGCGAACGAGGAGTGAGCAAACACCGCACAGTTCGAGACCGAGTTAGAGCATCTGGTACGCAGAGTAAAATGCACCGAACTATCTGAACATATCAAACGCTTGATTAAGTTAATTCGGGGATAGGGTAACCTAGGGTGTGGAAACAACTTTTCTCAATACAAACAGCACCAAAGACCAATGCACTTTTGTTGATATTTTACAGCCACACGCTAGAAACATATTTCTTACAATAACTGTATACTTTTAATAACTACGAAAATATTCGGACGATATTTTAAACCTTTTTTCTCTGCTTAGTCTAAGAATTTGACTCGGTGATATTAAAACGGAAATCGATCTCAGAAACAGCTGCTGAAGAAGGTTTATTTGATTGCCAAATAGGGCTCGTCGATATTTACTGTCCATTTTCTGTTATGTTTAATACCACGGAAATCCGATATATTCTAGCGAAAGCTGAAAAAGTTCCAACCAACAAACCCGATCAGTTACGCACGTCCATCGTATCACTGCCAAAAATATTTATTGTTATTTGAGTCATCAGTTGTTTAGTCTTTGATTTATTCCAGAAATGGCCAGTAAAAATATTAGTTAACAGCCGGATCCAGGGCGTTACACGTCTACTAGCCTGGCCTCAGATACCAATTTTCATTCAAATTAAAGAAGTGCTTGTAAAAGAAAACATGCATCCTTTTCTGCAGAAAATTGTTTTATGGTTCTTATTAAGAGCGCCGCCATCTTGGAAAGGTTGGCCACGTGACGTCACATGTGTCGAATAAAGCCAAGCGCTTGCTTCGCATTTGAGCAACATGGCCCAACATGGTTCGTGATTGCATCACTTTGAGGTTAAAGATTTTTGGAAAACTTGGCCTCGTTGCCTTCTTTTCTCTCACTGAATGGATGCTGGTCCCACTGAAACAGTTTAAAAGACGTGTGATGCCACATTATGTGTCAAGCAAGTATCGACTATTCCGTTTCCAACTGGCGGCCCCGGGAGAGAAACAAAGGGACTCGTACAAGAAACAGGAACGTTTTTTGGCAGATGATGTATTTTCTCTTAAAGTACTTTGGGTACACGCCTTTTATACGATTTTTTTTCTAGTGAAAAGAGTGAGGTTAAGAAAAGTTTGAACTGAATCCAGGGTCTCGGTGATAGCATTTCATGCATTTGGAGAGCACTTTTATGCAAATTCTAAAAACCTGTTTTTCTGTTGATAAATTGGTCAAAAATCAGATTAACCGAGGCAACTCAGTGCCTCGTTTTCCTCATGGAAGCTACGGCTTTGGTACACTGTCGTTGCATGCCTGCAAAACAGCTCAACAATTCAGTCCCAATTACCCATTTGATATTTCAAATAAGCCTGAAACTTGATGTTCTTTTCCCTGTATCAGTGTATGTATTACATCTTCAATTGAGGTTTTTATTCAATTTTTTTGCACAAACTGTGACCCTGCGACTCAGACTAATCGATGTAACTATATATCCCATTCCCCTTTTAAGACCTTGTTCACATCTCACGTGCAGCTCAACTGAAGCGGTGATAAATATACGAGAACGTGACCGTAATAATCAGCAGTGGCGCCATATAGGACAGGAAAAGGGTTTGTCACAAGTTGAAACTCCGGTCTCTAGAAAAGATTCTGAGTCCCTGACGGAAATTGAATCCATGGCTCTCTGGCTACCGGCCATGTTATCCACTTATGCACCTACCATTGTTAAGCTGGAGGGGGTGGAGGCCCGCTTAACACTGATGTAGCTACACTAAGTTAATTTATGTCGGATTGTGACAAACAAATAAGAGGTCCCATCCTTGATACTACAGCTAGCTTCAAGCTACAAGATTGTATTCATTGGTACCATAGTATAAACACCGGCAGCAATTCCAACTTTTGTAAAGCATTTGATATATAGTAATGTATCATCCTATTTTAACCTATATTATCTAGTTTTTTCTGTTTCTATTTCCCAAAACAACCTTGTCTTACAGTGACCGCCATTGTTTACTATAAAATTTCTCTACAGGTGGATACAAGGTTTTATACAGGATGAAGCATATAAAAATAATTATTTTGCCAAGTTTATGTGGTACACGGGAATGTGCATCAGTATCAATATCAGCTATCACCAACAGCTTCTGATTCTCGCATATCATCACGTACTCGCGCAAAAGTAAAATATACAGGAATTTTTCTCTACTTCAAGAAAAAAATTATTTTTAACCCAAAAGCTATATGTTTTTGCTTTGTCTGCATGTACATTTATATTATTCAACATCACTAAGTTAGTAACTTCCGTAACATCATAAAAATTACAGAACTTGAGACTGTCTTTTGTAAACTAGTAAGGTTTCCTGATTTTACACCGCAATCAGAAAACAGCCGATAAAAATCGAACGATGATTCAAGACCAGAGGCTGAGGACTGAAAGCAAAGCAAGACGCGCCTGACATTTATCAAAGTCCTGTTCTGTAGATATATTTGATATTTATAGTAAACAAGATGCTGATTTTCTTTACATTTTCGGTTATTCGTAGTACTTTTTATACAATCTTCGCTAGAATCGCAAAAAATTTATTCCATTCCAAATCGCAATAATTCCAAGTTTTCCAATCCGCAAAATAAACAAGAACAGAATAAATTCCCCTGCAAAAATTGCATGCTTTCCCGGTAATTTTGGTCAATGTTTTTGTATGTGGCATTCTATGATGGTGTTTTATTTATGTTCATGTGAGTGACTTCATATTTATTGAAACAAAAAGGTAAAATTATACTAGAAAGATCGCCCAAAAAGGGTATTCTTCCCAATATTTGTTTTTGCAAGAGAGCGTACAAACCGTGGAGATTTTGTATAGACTGACTTAGTAAGAAACTGCAAAGCATTTATTGGCACACAATAGTACAGACAATTTATAGCACGAAAAAATAATATAATACAAAATCTTAGGGTATCATGATTTGACCATATTTAGGCCTGACGTAAAGAATAGGTTTGCAGGAAATAGCAAATACAGCCAACTCTCGCCTAACGGACACTTTCATTATCCTACTCCAGTCAATGAAGCTTATCCCGAGTGTCAGTTTGTCTTAACGAGAATTAGCTGTTTTGCTTTACCATCCAGAAACTTGGACGTACCAGTCAAGTTTGAAACTGATTTGACTGCTGTGTAGCCACGCTACTATAATAACCGCTGTCCTATAACGAGTCTGCGATGCTAGCCTTGCCATGCGACAGAAGAAGTGGAACTAAAAAGCGCGCACGCCAGCTGACATTGACAACGCCAACTATCATGACAATTTCAAAGTTTTATGCTAGTCTGCTAATTCAATAATCCAAGTTTGCGAAGTAATACAAAGGAGGCTTAAATGCATATATAAATTATAATAACAAGATATCTGATAGAAGCTGCTTTTTCAGTTCTAATATTTATTCATAGATCAACTGAAGTCAACAATATTTTTAACCTTTTTTCTCTGCTTAGTTTAGGAATTTGACACAATGATATTAAAACAGAAATCGATATCATGCAGGAAGCAGATGCTGAAGTAGGTTTATTTCATTGCCAAAGAGAGCTCGTGGATATTTACGGTGCATTTTCTGTTATCCTTTACCACGGAAATCCGATATATTCAGCGATAGCTGATCATATGAAAAAGTTCCAACCAACAAACCCGATCGGTTACGCACGTCCATCGTATCACTGCCAAAAATATTTATTTTATATTTGAGTCATTTGTTCTTTTGTTGATTCGGGAACCGACCCGTAAAAATCAGTATAATAAGTAATAAATATCAACATCAAGAGCCGGACAGTTATTGAAGCAAACTTCCTTCATTCAGCTAAAGCAGACGACTTGTTCCCTTCGCAACGTAATTTAATATTTCCCGTTTTCATTTTTCATTTTTAAAAGAGTCGAATACCACGGAAATCCGATACGCCATTTAGCGAAAGCTGAGAAAGTGCCAGTCAACAAGACGTGATCTGGCTACACTCACACACCCACCACTTCCCTGTTCCCAGCCAACTTTGGTTTATCGAGTTCTCCCTTCTCTGATTGGCTCAAGGGACTTCTCCGGGTTACTATAAGTAAGAAGCGTCGTCAGTCCCAAAGGATGTGAGAGTCCAAAACAGCGAACAACATGTCGTGCTCTTTGAACACTTGTGGCTTGGCTTTCATAGCGGCCATTGTCCTGCTTGGATTTCTACTGGGAAACCATCCCTGCAGTGCTGCCCCCAGTGAATGCCGTAAGTCTATTCGTTTGTTTCAACTCTAGTATTGTTGATTCAACTCTGGTAGACTAACTTTTATAAAATCTAGGTTTGATGGGATTGATCAACTACAAGTTCATATGTTCTGTTTTTCGCCTTGAGGGTGGAAGATTTTAAATGATGTTTCGAGCGCTAACTCTTCGTCAGAGCAAAAGATTCAGATTGTTTCTTCTCATAAAGGTAGAGGGGCGGTGTTTCTCAGTCATTGAATCTGTAGCCGAGGAAAAATGATTCCTTTTTGGGATATCGTTTAGTTTAATTTGGACTGAGGTACATTTTGCAATCTTTAAAATTTGCTAAGAATATACGGTTGTGGACTGTATATGCCGCACCCGGACAATTTGGTCCTCACCGTGAGGCTCACGCGTTTCCGGATTTGCATGTCACCACTAGCTCATGGTCCTTATGAGGTGGTGCTAGGTGGGATGCGAACACGAGCACAACAAGTGTGATATAGTTCAGTATTTTCTTGTATTTGGAAAATAACCGGTGTTTTCCTGTATTGTGACCTTCTTACGTTATTAACATTGATAGATATGCCAGATATCACATTAGTTAACAGGGCGGTCCCAAAGGGGAGGGAGGGGGGGATCCCGGGAGGCCTGGAGCCCCAGTTTCTCGACTCTGGAGCCCTGATTTTTTGGGCCGGAGCCTCAATCGATTTTTTCTTTGGAGCCCTGAACCATTGTTTTAAGTCCTCTGTGGAGCCCCAGAGCCCTAATTTTCTGGCCATGGAGCCCTAAACCACTTTGGGATCCTGAGTTAACATCAGCCGGGCCGGTAGATATCTCAACGATATGTAAAGATATTAGCTGCGATACAGTGATATGCTGTTGAGTACATTTTTTTCGGCTTTGTGACTCATTTCGAGCAAGTTTATTTAATTGAGATCAAGATACTTTAGAACTCTTTAATATTTTGAAAAGAAGTCCTTTTCCGTGTTTACTGGCTTGTCAGGTGCCACAGCTATTTCTTGTTCTCCTAAACTTGCACTCGTGTTACCATCGCCCGATGGAAAACATGGAAATGTTTTCTATTTCTTAAACAATAGTTGGATTTTAGCTAAGCATTCTCCAACGTATGTTCTAGTCTTTTACGTGACTTCATGTTGTTCTCGTCTTTCTGTAATTACGCCATCTTCTTTGTAGCAGGTATTTTCCACAATAGTAAAGAAATAAACTAATTGAATAAAACTAGTTGATGTTACTAAACCATGCTACAACTTGATCTAGTTATACCCCGTCACATGTGTGCATGCAGCTAGCATGTTCGTATTTTATAGCTAAGCTACTGGTTTCGTTCTACAAGACTACATCCCTCATCGACCATGGTGCTAACAGGTTGCAGTAATATTATATCAAAGCTAATTTTTAAGAACATGCATCATGGATTCTCAGTGGCGCTGCTCGGGGTTGACAGCCGGTGCGCAAAGAGGTAGTTGCGTTGCGTTCGGATGCAGAAAATGCCGGACAGACTATTTTGAAAGGAACAAGAACTGGCGCGGGCAGCAACCCCCACCCAAGAAAGCACTGAAACATGCACGGATCCAAGTGGATTTTTGGGGTAGAAGCAGTAAAAAGAAAGGGCCCTTACATAGGCTTATATCCAAGATTTTTAAATTAGCTTTTCGATGCTGCAAACCGTGTTTCATTTGAGCCAGGGACGTCAAGGTTACGATGCTTTAAAGAGGCCAGTGTTTGTTGACAAAAACGTGCCGTTTTTAGAACTCAGTCCCAGCTCTCAGCATGTATGTTCTTAAAAATCAGCTTAGATATATAGGAGTGTTTTGTTGTGTGAGATCCTGAGAGCCACAAAATATGCGTGTATGTTGTAACTGTATTTTATTAATTTTAAAAAAATTTATGTAATATACATCGTATCGAAAATTCTTTAAATAATGTTAACGAAACAAGTAGCAGAAACACACAGGAAATCTCTCTCAAGGCCCACTCACCGGTTCTGGCCACCACAAAAGGTTTCCGTTTGTCGCAAAGCCTAATTCAGTATGCATTGATTTTATTATTCGATCAGTACTGGCCGACATCTCAAGTCATATTTATGAGACTGGAAACATTCTTTCAAAACGAATTCAGCATAGCTTATTCCGTAAGAAAACTAATTCTTTATTATACAAGTAGTTTCTAAACAACTAACATTTTCTAGGCGCCCGGTTGAGCGATCATGGGCCCCCGGGGCAATACATGACCGTAAACGAGTGGGCGATATATCTGCTGTTTTATAACGGTTGTCCTTCTTATTAATTTGCATGGAGTCAACAAAATAATTTCTATACTATTTGAAAATCAAATTTGTACTGGCAATGTTCATAAGACGAATTTTAAAATTATTATTTGATGCCAATTCGCGATTTGTCGATTGTCCTTGTAAAAGTGGTATTGTATGCTACTCTCAATTTTAGGAAATGATGCATTTCAAAATTATGCCAGAAATTTCAAAATGTCAGTGCAAATAAAAACCCAAATCCTTAACATTATGCCAGCGTTCTTTACTTTGCCTTTTAATAAGTTAATGTCAAAAATATTAAGAGAATAATTGTAACGTTGAATAGTATATTTTTTAAATATTTTGATTTTTCTGGCTTTCAATTTGAATAAAATAGGTCTTGGTTAGTTTGTATATAGTTTTTATATAGTCTTTAAAATTATATTATAGATAATAGCTGTTCACTTTGCATACACCTTTGTAGATAAGCTTTTAATGCCATTGAATCGTATAGAGTATAGAGTATTGTTATAATTTCTAACGTCATTTGTGTTGATTTTTTTTCGTTGCTGGTCACTGGTTTAATTATACTAGCTGATTCTTATTAATCAGTTGATCGGTTATTTATTACCAGGGTTTATTATTATTATTATTATTATTATTTTTATTATTATTATTATTATTTATTATTTCAAATTTACTACTTTCTGATGTCATCTGGAATTTAATTAAGCTATGGAACTGAGCATGGACTTGTATAAAAGCCTAATATAAGGTTCTCATTTTTCTCAACTTCCAAACTCAGTATCGACTTTCCTCAAACTTCCAAACTTTTGGGCTAGTAAAATAAGAATAAAGTTGGGTAAATTAATTAAATCCCTTAATGGCGGACTTGACAGTTTGTGTTAATAAAATATAAAGATAGAAAAGGATGGCTATGGCATCAGTGCTAAGTTGAGATAAATCTCCAAACAGGGCTCGTTTTGCACATGACTGAATCTTGCATTCTTCCTTAGTTTTTGACAACTCACAATTGCTTGGGAATGCATGAATACACTCAGACAACTTTTATCAGTTGAAACACAATATTATTTTTTAAAATACTTTTAAAATGTTGTGATGTTTTTAAATGCAGGTCAGGAGGATCACATCAAGGTTCGCCTTGTGGGCGGTCGCGGTCCACGGGAAGGGCGTGTCGAGGTAAGTCGTAACGGAAGCAAATGGGGGACGGTGTGTGATGACGCATGGGACGATAAGGATGCAGCTGTGGTGTGCCGTATGCTGTGTTATCCTGGCGTTGCTCGTGGTTACGGTAACGGACACTTTGGACGAGGGTGGGGAAAACCAATTTATCTTGATGACGTAGCCTGCGAAGGAAAAGAGAAATCAATTGAGGAATGCGGCCATGCCGGATGGGGCGAGCACAACTGTGCGCATTGCGAGGACGCCGCTGTCGCCTGCTCTTTACCAGACCCTAACGGTGAGCAACACACTATTCTAACATTGATCTGATGATGATCATATGATAATTATATTACAGTGCATCTTATTTACAGACAGACAGACAAACTAGCTTTATTGATATGATCATTGCAATATTGTCAAAGCCCTTTTACAAGATATATACATACAAATTTAGCAAATACATTTGCCTTACGAATAAATATCCATTTAAATTTCTTAAAAGAAGTAGTAAATACTGTATGGCATGACATGTATATTCTTAGTTATTTATAGTACGTTTACTAGAACTTTTGCTGGAATCGCAAAAATTTATTCCCTCGGGGTAAAGAAATTCTTCCAAATCACAAAAACTAAGTCTCACAAACATCCAAATTTTGAAATCCGCAAAATAAAACTCCTCCAAAAGTTCATGCTATACGGTACCACCTTGTTCTAACGTCAGACACAACATTATTTTAAAATGTAGCCTTTCCCACCATTTTGCAACGTATCGCATTTTTGCAACGGCACTTTGATAGGTTGTTTTCCCGCTATTTTTCAGTGTATTTCCATATGCCACGCGTGCGGTAGGTTGTTTTCCCGCCATTTTGCAACGTATTTCCATATCTCACGTGTGCGGCAGGTTGCTTTCAGTTCTTGTCACTTTTCAGCTTCTTTGCAGCGCAGAAAGTGCCCAAGTGTCTTTCCACCGAGACATGCCATGACAAAGATGTTTCCTCATTTCGATCACAAAACCAAAAACTGACTCCACAACCAATTTTATGAAATCCAGTTTTTTGGATATACATTTCAAATTTTTAAAAAAGTGTTTCACTTCTTCGTCTGGGCCCAGTTCCTCAAATGCCGATTAGCGCTAATCCAGGATTAAAATTTAACCCACCACTGAATTCTGTTTCCCAAGGACTGACTTAGATAGCAAATCATGGATTACTCAGTTGAGTGAGTGATTTATGTTCGAACAACACTTCTAAAAACAATGATTAATAAATCAGAGGTTCAGAAATCTAACCTCAAATTAGGCCTAATCCTGGGTTAGTGTTAATCGGCCTTTGAGGAACCGGGCATTGTTGTTAAGAAATTTTCAGGAAAGGATTATTTCTCATATCTGACCCAAGTTTCTCATTTAGTTGGGGGTGGGGGGGGGGTGGACGATTTGTGTGACATAATATAAACTTACCATACTTTTGTAGTTGTACTATATTTTAAAAATTACCCTCATTTTTCATTCAGTAAGGGGGGAGCTTGTGTAGTAATAGCAAACTGTCCATCGTTACGCCGATATAGATAGGTAGGCTAAGGTGCTGAAATACAATTTCCTATCTGATGTGCATTCCAATAATTGCAACTTGAAAAATCGATTTTTAGGACGTAGCTAAAAAGTCCTCTGAAACGCCAGCTTTTGAGAATATACATGGGTCATTGAAAATGGGGGAACTTGTCCTCACCTGGCTGTCATTGCAAACCCAATCGGCAAACCAGCCAACTCAAGTGATTTCTAGCTAATTCTATCAACATCCAGTATTTGATAACAACAATATTGTTCCAAATTGCTTGGACACGACAAGATTACAGACCTTCAAGATTCCACATATTACTGTTAAAACAATAGATCGTCACCTTTAAACTTGGTTAGACTAGAGACTAACTAACATTTCAACAGTTTTCTTATCGCTAATCAGATGAAATATCTTGTTTTCAAGTCGTCCCCAAAGTTCGTCTTGTGGGAGGAAAAGTAGCGACTGAGGGCCGAGTGGAAATGTATGCAGCGGGGGCCTGGGGGACAGTCTGTGATGACGACTGGGACATCAATGACGCCAGGGTGATCTGCCGTATGTTGGGATACTCCAATGCGACCCGAGCCTATGCATCAGCCCACTTTGGACCGGGATCAGGGTCTATCGTTTTGGATGATGTTGAATGCGAAGGGCACGAAAAGAATATTCTGAAGTGTGCCAGCACTGTACAGCACAACTGCGCTCACAGTGAGGACGCCGGTGTGGCTTGCAGCGAAGGAAGTGAAGGTAATTAAATTGCGGGTAGACCTGGCAACTCCATCATTCCCACTGATTCAATAGCAGGCCCGTAGGCTGGGGGGGGGGGGGTTCGGTGGGTTCGTTAGCTGCGGCAGTGCAACTGTTGTTGTTTTGGAAAAAAATGCAAT
>JANVCK010217273.1:0-10442 GCA_026546655.1 Epizoanthus illoricatus | reverse complement strand
CAGGGAAGATCTTGCGAAACACAACTGCTTGAACTAGCCACAAACCTTTTCTCAAACTTGGCTACTGGAAAAGTGACCGACATAATTGTCATGGACTTCACTATTAAGGGACCTGCGACGCCAAGGTTGCTAAGGAAGTTGATTTTTGTCGTTAAGCGCACGCTCGCCGTATCTTTATCGCGCGCGCTCTGATTGGACGATATTGAGATTTGTGAATTTACTTCCGGTTCTTTCAAAAGATAATAACTCCATAACGAATACTCCTATTTGAATCAATTTTTTTATAATTTACCATTTGCAAATACAAACGGAAAAGTACGTTTTCATATTTTTCATTTTCTTTTTAAAAATGTGGAAAAGTGCTACATTATGCACCTGATGACGCCAGAATCTGACGTCATGAGACATAAGTGAGAAATTGCGAAACATACTTTGTTACAACGTTTTTTAAAAATAAATTGCAGTCAACTTTGTTCTCCTTCCACGTTCGTGCAAGGCTCCATTACTGTTTTAAGTTAAGGCTATGTGACGCTATGTATGACGTCATCAACAGAAAAAAATTATCTCGAATACATTTGAAATATCACGTTCGATCTCCTCGTGGTGACTGTTGGTCACTGTGGATCTTTCTTCATTATTGTGATTCCCTTAGTAACAGCCGATTTCTTGACGTCGCAGGTCCCTTAAAACTTTTGATAAAGTGTGTCACAAGAAACTGCTATAGAAGCTTGATTATTAAGGGAACAGAATAACATACTGCTGTGGTTAACCAACTTCCTCAGCAATAGAAAACAGTGTGTGGTAGTCGACGGTGAACTGTTTTCCTTTCTGCCTGCCTATATATATAAATGACCTCCCAGAGTATATGCAAGCAAATGTCCACTTGTTTGCAGATGACAGTATCAACGTACTTGGCAGTTGACTCGCACGACAAATGCCACCAACTGCAGGCCGATCTGGACAATCTAAGCTAACCTACATTTATGGGAGCAAGACTAACTGATGTCATTCAATCCTAATAAATGTGAAATTCTGCGAGATAGTCGCAAAAGAGCCTCCGCCACTCCACGTGCCTCTCAACTGACAGCCAACAGCACCAAGTATTTCGGTGTGCACCTCTCCCAAGACCTAAAATGGGACGCCCACATCAGCAAAACCACCGCCAAAGCAAATAGAACCTTGCAATTAGGGTTTCTAAAACGAAACCTGTCCTTGACACAGACTGTATTCTTTTATATGTAAAAGCAGTAATGTAAGAGGATGGGGCATCATCAAGGGGGGGCCTTGACTAAAAACAAATTTACTGTGCAAAAAGAGTATTTTTGCCAAAAAAATTCTCAATTCTAGTTTCTCATCAGTCCCCCCCGTCCAACATGTTTTTGTGAACGGTCCCTAAAGTAAAATTTTGTTCAAAAATTTGTCATATAGTATTTTTCCGAGCTTTTTTAGGGTAGTGTACGTTTCCACAACACACTTTTGTTCGTTTTAACAATGTTTAGAGACCTTAAAATGCACCAGAACGCACCTGTTCCCTTCCATTCTGCGAAAACTTTCTCAGAAAGAATGCCACCAGAAGAACCCCACTGGGTCTCGCGCCTTCGGCGCTTGTACAAAATGTTGAAGTGTCTCGGCAGTACATCAGTTTTTCAGATGTAATTAGGATAGATTTGGTGAACTCGTACAAAGTTCTAAATTTTCTATAGTGGCTGTGCAATAATTTATTCATACTGTTTTTATTCTAAGGAACTGAATACCAGAAATTCTTGGGCCTGGAACCGATTTCCCGGATACTGCCTAGGAGATAGTACCTCGCTTTGTTACTTGTTAAATTACAAAACGGTCACAGATTTTTCCTGGATTTAATTTACACCTACTAAAATTGTGTATGATCCACTTCAGCGTCACCCAATAATATTTCTTCTTTGCTACCTGTACAACATCGAAACTTGTAATACAAAATCTATCACTGTGAGGTGATGGACACTCGTCTCTAGTTTTATCTGTGATTTATAAAATTCAAATTTTAAGAATACACAGCAGTTGAATAAAACTAAATGAACTTACCAAAGTAATTTTTGTACATATATATTTCTCAATGAAATATTTTTAAAATCAGTTTTAAAAATGTGAAATGTACGTCCACAAAATGTTTTGTTTGACAGTCGGTTGTGGACCGTGATAAAAGTTGTTGGCTTTTCTTGGAAAAAAATGAAAGGAAAGCGGCTAGACTTGGTAATAGGTACGAAACTGGTTGGTCTGTGCTCCGAAACAAGCCCAAAATTCACTGGGTTGGTCACACGTCGAACATTTTTCGCGGGAATTTCCCTTCTTTTCCCACAATACCTTGTGTTCAAAGTAGTGCGCTTGCGCAGTAACACCCTTGGTATTTCTCTGACGCAAAGGGTTTACTCTGACACAAACACACCGCAATGACTGGGAAGACTCTTTCGTTTTTACAACAAAACTTCTTTCGTAATAATTTGTCCCAGTCGCGATGGCAGAAGCATATTTTGGACTGAGAAGAACGTAAGTCCCCTTTTGCTACATTTGTTTTGGAAATCTACCAGTAAACAAATGAATTTTGTAAATTTCAGGAGGAAACGTACTCATCCCGTACGATGTCCGTGCTGCAACTCCGAGGAAGAGCCGGAGCATCATGCAAACGATGAAGAGGTAACGTTTGTTATTTTTGACCAATCTGTATTGAATAATCAGCAGCTATCACACTGCCAGGCAACGTTTTGATACTGTTGACGGTATCGTAGTATTGGGTTGTGGGAATTTTGGTAAAACTGGAAAAAGATAAAGAAATCTTGTTGTTGTTGGTGGACCATGTGATTGCGGAAGGCCAGAACACAAGCACTTTCGCAGCTTGTCAAGCTTGCAAATCGCCAGATCGAGATGCGTGGAACGATTTTCTGTAGTTGTGTTAATGGCTAACAACTTTTTAGCGTTTTTGAACGTAGAAAAGGAAGGAATTTTGCCGTTTTAGCCCACTAAACTGCAGTTGTTAATCTGTTCAACTTGCAATTTCGTGGAAAGGGGTGTTACTTCGCAGTCTCCAAGATCCTCATCGTGCATCCCGTAGCGAGTCGGAACGCATGTTCGTACACTTTGTTTACTATGGCATTTCTTTCCAGACTTGGCCATTTGTCAATGAAAGTGGCTCTTGTACTCATCAATGTACTGAATTTTAGCGGTGTTAAAGTGGTATAGCAGTTAATTTACGAACAAGATGCGAGTTATCACTCTTTGGTTTGAGATGGTGCGAATCTCGGTTGCCACGCTGTAGAATCTCGATTCATTTTCGCCGCGTGCACGAAATCGAAGCATGTTTGATCTTTTCCTTCGCGTTGCTCATTTCTTAGTTGGCTCCTCTGCTATTCCAAAGACATTCTTTTATAATTTTGCAAAGCGAGTCATTGTGTGATTTTGTGTTTATAGCAAATGATTGAACAAGATAAGTTTGCGAAAATTTCGACCCGATGAAATGATCAAATCCTGGCTGAATAAAATGATAGTCGAAGACATTTTGACGTTTCTCAAAGGCAGTGTCGCTAATTTTAGATTTTACATCATCCACTTTCCATTCGTATGTTGAATATTGGAAGTCTGTGGCACCAGATAGCATAGGAGCCATGTTATTTGAGTAATTCTAGTGATATCGTAAATGGGCTTCGCAATCCAGCCGAGAGCAACTCCGCACTCTGCAGTTTTCCCCAAGTGGATTATTTAATGAGTTCAGACTTGAATTTTTAATTCCTACAGTCTGTTGCTTGTTTTGACGAAGTTTGTATTCAGTTTCTCGTCGTTCAGTGATTTTTGATCGGTTTTGGGATTCGGTTCTGTGACGTTTTGGAACAATTGCGATTGGAAGGTGTCTGATTTATGTGGTCGAGGAGAGTGAAGCTCTTTTACAGCACCGCGCCGACAGGGTAAATTTCTTCGGACTGAAATATATTTATTTTTCTTTTGTCTCGTCTGTTTCTGTACATGGCAATCATGGAGCGCGGTGACTGTGTGGTCGCCAATTCTCTATACGTGTATAGTATGTGATGGCATCCAATCCTTTATTAACTGTTAACTTTACGATGAATTTCATAGTTTGTAAACCTGGATGAAAATACTAAGTTGAATTGGGAAATTCCGAAAAATAATTGATATAATTAGGGAAAAACCTTTCCCTGACGTGTAATCAGCAAGAAAACAGAAGCAAAGACGCAAGCAAAGTGTACATAGCGACTGAAAATATGTATATATATTTCAGATTGATTTTTTTAAATGATGAAGTAACAGCAGTATATGATTCAAACTTCATTGGGAGACTTCAAAATTTAGCTGGTTCCATTAGATGGTAATGGCAATATTTATTTGATCTCGCTAAAGGTCTTTTCAGATGGAATATAATTTTATGTAGATCATCAGGTTGTGCTTTAATTTTGACTGTTGCTCAAAAAATATTCACAAAAGTATGGTGCACCTCACTCTAATATTTGCCAAAATGATATACCTGTGGTATTGGCAGTGAAACTGTTTAAAAAACCACTATTTCAAGCTGTACCACACCCCTTTACTCAGATCAGTCAATAAATCTACTGGTATTTGGAGTATTTTTTAAACATCTATTGAATTCATGAGTTAACGAGACATGATGCTTTTTTTGCTAATCTGTTTTTTTCTCAATTTTGATATAAGTACATAAACAAGGCCATGGAGAAATGTCCAGAGCCATTATTTTTCGTTATAAAATGTAAAGCAGCTAATTCTCAAATGTTTGTGATTCCCATTAAACCCTTACTGATAGATTCATGTAAAGTAGATGAGAAATCTTGAGAAAGGGGAAAGAAGGAGACTACTTGATAGGCAAGGATGACTGACATTAACAACAATTTATTTGTTTTTAAAGTGTGTAACACTAGATTTTTCTGATACTTTGATGCATGCTTGTATTTTGTTATTTCTTTTTCTGTTTCATTTGCTGAGGACCTCTCTGAAAACCACTGTCTCAGTGATGGGAGTTAGCACTCCTGATTTTGTAACATGCCACTTTGGCCTAAGCAAACTCCTAAAAAATACCGGATTGTCAATTTTCAACCTTAAAAAAGATGATGAGCCCCTCTGACATTCAACTATAGGGAGTACCTCCTCCCCTAGGTGACCCGGTAGAACTTGCTCTAAGATATATACATGTAGTTTGGTGATATGAACTTAAAAAACAAATAAATAACCTTTATTTAAAATACAATATTTGTAAACAGTTACATTTTTATCGATCATTAAAAATGAAGTAAAAAATCATGTTCGAGCAGGAGGACCTAAAATAATTCATTTAATATTTGGTTCTTTTACATTTATAGTATCAAATTATCACAAAATAAAGTAACTAGCAAGGTGAGATAAGGTGTTTGTGTGTGTTTTCTGTTGCAGCACAGTGTGTTCCACGTGAACCAGTGCCATCTTGTTTGCTTTGGCTTTTATTGCATGATGGGAAGACTAGCACCCATTCTCTAGTCTGCCCGAAATGGGCCTGGTTATTTTCCATTCATAAACTTCAGTGGAAGAAGATCGATGCAATATGAACACAAAAATGTGCAGTTTCAATATTTGTAATTGCTTAACTAGTAATTCATTTCATTAAAGACCATTCAGAGTAATTGTGGAAGATTATTTTGACAGTAATATTGTTAAAGCATGCATGCAGACAGAGGTTAGTCCGAGTGGGAACAAAGCATGAAAATTTTGTCAGTAGCGGTTTGACTGGTGCCAGCTCAGGGACTGATCCACAAATCAGTTGTTGTCACATAGATTTTAAAGACATTTTCCTTGCCAAAGAAGGTTTTCTCCAGCATTTACTTATATATATTCCTATTGCCTGAATGGAGATTTAAAATGCTTGCTTGCTGCAAAATTCGAGGATGAAATTATCTTCCAAGACATGAACTGAATAAGCTTCTGTTGAGAAGACTCTTGGGAAAAAGTCTTGAAATTGAAAGACCCATTTTCCAGACCTGGAAAAGTCTGGAAAATACAGTTAAGGTCTGGAAAAAATCTGGATTTTCTGTGTTTAATCCATATCTTCTGGTCTTTGTCATCATACCCTGGTCCAACGATTCACTGGTGAAATTTTGCACGCTGCAAGGGAAACAAGTCGACTCACCTCTCGCGCCTCACTCCGCTCGTCACTTCGAGATTGGCTCATGCTAATGCATTCATTCTTGTGCTTGTCATGCTTATATTGTTTATTTCTCAACTGATTTATTTGCAAATCAAATTGTATTAAGTCTAAAGGTACGAGTGTCTAGGGGAGTCTGGGGTGTGCTCCCCTAGTGAATATTTTTTTTTAGATTTAAGGTTTCTTAAATAGCTTTTTCTGCAATTTGAGTGTAGTTTTCATCACTTTTGGACTGAAAAGGGCTTAAAAACAAAATGTAACCCCCCTTTTTATTAACTAAATACTTGTGATCGCCAATTTTTTACCCTCCCCTCTCTTCCATTTTATAAGTAATGGCTGATCCCTAAAATGCGCTTTGTTTTACAGGAGGCTTCTAGCAGTGAAAGTAGCAACACAAGACTGAAAAGGAGTAGAAGGTAACACTGAGTGTATTGCAACTTTAAGTGTGGAAAGCATCTACCATTCACTGTAGTCAGGGGAGGGCAGGGATTTGACAGTGTAAATCTGGCTGTGACACCTGGGAATTTTGATTGATCAATGTCCACTCAACCTTAGCTTCAACCAGTGCCATGTAACAAATTGGAACTGTAAAAAAGTTCAGTTACTAACCAGACCCGTATTCATGTGTAGTTCCTGGTCACTCCTCACCCTTCTCCTATCTCAGAGTTAACATTGCCAATAAGACAGTCTTGTGTTTTGGTTTTCTTTCAATTTAGAAACATTGCAAAGAAGGAAAAAGAGATAAATGAAAATAATGGATCAGAAAATAGGAAATGTCTGTTGCATGGAGTTGATGAAAATGCAAGGAGTAGCACAACTTCTGGAAGCCGAAGTGTGTCAAGGCAAAGTTCACCTGCCAAAGAGAAACAAGTCAAGAAGAAAGATAGCAAGACAAGCAAGACTGACAAGAACTTCAAAGCAGAGACATCTCATCAGATCTCAGAAAAAAAAGATGTTGAGAAGAACGAGGTAAAGATGTCTGACAAAGCAGTCTCATCTTCTAAGAAAGTTAAGAAAGAAATTATATCCAAGACAAACAAGAATGTCAAAGACCATTCAAAGAAGCCTGATCATGATAAGAAGAACATCAAAGAAAAACAGAGTGTTGGCAGTACCAAAGTCAAAGATAGTCCAAGTTTATCACAAGATTCAGATGTGAAAGAAACCAATAAAAACTCAAAGAGCAAGAAAATGCTACCATCAAAGAAAAGTTCTTTAGGGACTGACAAAAATGATGCAAAGGACAGTACTGGAAAACAGACAACAAAAGAAACGAGGATTGGATCGGAACATATTCCATCAGGTAACATTGTGAGGACAACTAATGGTGATAAGTCTGTTCAAAATAAGCTTGATACTTCAAAACCAGTGAAAGAAAGTGTTGAGTTTGATGATGCTGATGAACTTCCTTTGAGTGTTACAAAAGCCAGCGTCTCAGCATCCAAAAAGACAAGTGATAAAGCAGCGAAAGATTCAAAGAAAGGTTCTGCAAGTATTAACCCAACTCCGAGAGACTTTGGAACAAGGAAAATAAGGATGTCTTACTGTAATTTTGATGAAGTATCTCGAAGCAAATTGGAAGTTTTTGATCACCTATTTCAAGAGCTCAAGAAATGCCCTGGCTACAGTAAGTTAACTATTGCAGGTGCTGTCGATATGTTGACAGAGATTGACAAAGAACAATTACAGTTAATTATAAAACCAAAACAGAGCAAAAGTATTAAAAGCAAGAGTTTGCCCCCTCACAAAGTAACCCCAAAGGCAACTGAGCAGACATCCCCAGCAGTAAAGAAGAAAAGATTATCATCAAGTAATTCTGAGGAAAGCCTTGATACTGCAAGGAAAATGTCAACCCCAACACCTCCAAAGGCTAAAGCCAGGAAATCTAGTTCTAGCAGCAAGCAGAAGACTCACACACCACACAAAGGACAGGAAATGAATGAAAGCCAAGCTGCTGAAGCATTGCTGAATTTCAAGAGTAAACCTGCAGTTGCAAGATCAGGGAAAATAACCAGGAAAGACACTGACATGTCAGTCAAAGAGGAGGAAGTAGCTGAGACAAACACTGAGGAACCATCTGCATCAACATCAGATTTAACCACCGAGTCAAAAGATATTGGGAGCATGTCCAGCTCAACAATACAGTCTGACACTTCATCAAATCAGGCGGCAAAGGCTCTGCTGCAGATTCAGACAACTGCCGCCCATGTGCTGACACCTAGTGCTCCAGTCACTGAGACTGCACAGACACAAGTGCAGAACCTTCAACAGATCGCAAGTGCTCAAGAAGCTGTCACTTCACAAACATCCAGTTCAAGTGTTTCTCAGCCAACAGAGAAAATTTCTAGTGAAGTTGTTCAAGAAGTCAGACAACCTGCTAAAGTTGATGAAAACACTGTTGCAGTACCTGAAGAAGTTAAAAAGGCAATGGACAGCCTTGCTCGTATATTTGATCAGAATCAAAGGCAGTTTCCAGGTTTTCCTGTTCAAGCAACTCTTCCACAGAATGTAAACTTCAACCCTGTTACATGGGCACAGACTGTTCCTGCCAATGTGAGCCAGTTTAGTACTATTCCAACAACAGTACCGTCCAACTTGTGCCAGTTAGCACCTCAAGCATTCAGTCAACTAACACCACAAGCATTTGCCCAGATGGCATCACATGTGTTTGGTCAAGTGCCACAAGCAAAACAGCAACTAATTGCACCATCTGTTACAGGGGCATTGTCAAGTACACCTTCCATGCAGCCTGCATTCTTGCCTACACCAGCACAACTTGGACTTGGCCTTCAGCAAGCTAGTCACACTACAGGTATACCAACAACTGAGACTCAATCTACTCAGGCCATTCAGCCAAAGTCAGCACAGTTGCCATTGAAGAGCATGGAAGAAATTGTTGGCAACGTTGGCCAGGTGGGAGTGCCACAGCCTGTTGCATGGAACTTCCCAAAGTCACAATCACCAGTTGTGTATCTTGCAGGCCCTCAGACTCTTGGTGGAGTGCCAAGGAGCCTTGTACCATCAACACAGAGCTCAACTGGTGTTCATTTGGGACAAGAAAAGTTGTATAAGACCATAACAGCTAAGATAACTCCAGCCAAACCTGAACTTGCACCAGCACCAGCAGTATCCAGGATTACTCAAGGAACTCTCCTGGCACAGGGTCAAGCCGTGCCACCAACTGTTGGGAAAAGGCCAATCCTCCCACGTGAACAAGGATCAAGTGGTAAAAGTTTACCAGATAGTCAAGCAACACATCGCTTGCCAGCAATAGTTCCTCAGGTTCCTGGCAAAATTCCAGTAACTGTACAGTCACATGTCTCAAGTACAAGCTTTGGACCTGCCCAGCACAGTGGTGTTGCATGTAGTTCAGCAGGTGCACAGTCAAATACGGTTGTATCCACAACTGTCAGTGCAAAACAAGCTGTTAAGAATCTGGTCCGTGAGAGGACAAAATCAGCAGAGTTAAAGAGACAGGACAGCTCAGGATCCACAAGTAGCAGGATGGCAACAAACACTGAGCCAGGAGAGCATGGGCATGAAAGTGCCGTGGGCCAAGGAAGCCCTCTACAGGCACGCCGAATCTCTGTATCTGCTAGTGATAACGTGAGCAGTTTTACCAGCACAATCGACTTCAGAGCCATACAACAAGCACCTCCAAAACCAAATGAGTTTAATTTAGAGCAGGCAGCATCCGCACTGCTTAGCATTGGGGTCACAGAATCTCCAGAAGGGAAGACAAGCAGCCAGGGGGATGATACACAGGAGGGGCAGGATGAGAAGGTTGTCTTCACCAGCAAGGGGATGTTCAGGGTTGGAGATGTCGAGGTGGATCCCCAGTACAACAGGATTGGTCGAGGTGGGTGTTAACTACTTTTTTTATTCATTGGTCAGAGCCCTATGAATAGGGGGAGGGTGATCTGCCAAGATTTTGACTTTACTTAAACCCTATAAGTCCATGAGGAGGACAGACCTGTCCTGCCATATCAGGGTTCCCATGGTCAGGGAAAAGTTGGCGAAAACTTTTTTTCAGAGTCAGGGGAATTTTTATTTTGGTCAGGGAAATCCTATTTTTCTGTTCAAGTCAGTAAAAAGTCAGGGAATTTTGTATTCACCTAATTCATTATTTTGAATTTGACAATGTTTTCTTCAAAAATTTACATAGTGTACAGGTGAGTGAAAAATACTGTGAGCATGGTTGTCTCAGTCAGTTAGATCTCTGACTGCCAACCAGAAATTCCCAGGTTCAAACCCTGGACTTGCAGACGGC
>JANVCK010217162.1:0-10444 GCA_026546655.1 Epizoanthus illoricatus | reverse complement strand
AACCTGTCAACGGCCGCGAGCTTGCTTTGAAAACTTGCACCAATCAAAATTCGCGTATGAACGGACCAATCAGCAGCTGTGTTAGAGCAATATTTGCCAGGGTCTTCTTTCAGACAACGGCCATATTGAATACCAAGAAGACCCTGGGGATGAGGTTGGGTCAATACCTATTATTGGAAGGGGGTGGGTGCAAAAGGATTTTCCTTTGCTCAGTTTTAAGTAACCCCCCTCCTTTTTACTATTAATTTCTTATGAAATCTCCCTTTTTGCCTGCACAAAAATTGATGCCACTCCCCCACTAATAATTATTATATAATGACCAGTCCTTAATAAATATAGGAGAAAACATTTTCTAAACCTCATTCCTCACAAAAACTAAAAAAGGTATGTAAGACATCTTTTAATTTAGAAATTAAAAAATATATCATTAAAAAGTGAAAAAATATATCAATATCTTATGGATTAGAATATTTCTGCAATAATAAATACTATATTACAACACAAAGAATGGATATAATATTATGTGCAAAATAATATAAAATATTAATGAAGCATGTTTTTATAAAAAGGCTCTTATGGGATAAGGTCCCTTTGTAAAAACATGCTTCATGACATACAGTTTGGTATGATTTTAGGTCAAACTGAGCTTTGGTCTGGTGGACTTGGTTGATCACTGACCGACTTGGCTGAGCTGCACTTTTTCAACTCAGAGTTTATGAAAATGATGAAGTTGGCTTTCTCCGTCACCTGGGGGGGAGATCCCAGGGCCAAAAATGTTCACTTATTTTTTTTAGCAAAAAACAATTATAGATATTATAATTTATACTGAAAGAAGGAAACAACTTATACAGTTGTTTTGGAGCATAGGAGGGACTTAGGGGAGAGGGAGGGGAGGCTGATGTCAGTTTTGCCCAACAAGATACTTAAGACTTGTACATGTATTATTGTGTGGTTCCAGAAAATATCCATTATTTTACCTCCCCCAAGGAGGGTTAATGGAAATTCTGATGGGAGGGGGGTCTCAGAATCCAACATTTTTAAAGCAATGTATGGACCTGAACTGGAAATTCCTAGGGGGTGGAGGGGGGTTCAAACCAAAAAACCCTCAGTGGGGAGTATATGGATATTTTCTGGAACCACACAGTAGAAAATTAGGTCACAGGCCTGTCCAAACAGTTCCAAAATGATGATAATACATTATATAATAATATATTATCCCCCTAGTATGACTCGAACAAGTCTCGGCAATATCAGGCAGAGGTGTATATTTTTAAAGAAATTCTAACTATTTGGATCACATTTTCATTTCATTTGTTCTTTATGATAATCAGATGAGGCATCTGGAAGCAAAAACATTCTCAAAAACTGTAAGACTGTGCACAAGTTAGCTGTGATCTATATCGATATATCACTAATAGATTTCAGCACATGAATATAAGGAACACATTTTGGCCTAGCTAAGAGTTTCAGTCATTCACTGAGTTGAAATGGACTGCACTAAGGTGTTCAACTCACCGATATACATGTACATCATAATATCACTCCTTGCCATGCTGACAGCTGCTTCCCATGCATGTCTGTCTGTCCCTGCACAGCATTTCAATATGGTCAGTAATCTGCCAATAGTACTGGACTTTTTCATATAAAACAATTGCTGAAAACTATTTAACAGTTTAAAAATGAGGAACCACTTCCACAGAAGAAACTAATAATTAAAATAATGTATTTCTTCTGAAGAGAGTATTTATAGACTGAGACTCTAATATTATTTTTATTTAAATGTACTGATGAGCAAATGATTTCAGCAGCTGTGAAAAGGTCATACATGCAAGTTTCCTTTCAATCTGTCTGATTGACTAACTGACAGTATCTCTGTTTATGTAGTCTCACCTGTCTCTCTTCTGCCTCTGTGTCTGTATCTGTGTTTATCAGTCTGTCTGTCTATAAGTCTGTCTGGCTCTGTCAGTCTGCCTGTCTGTCCCAGTTTCTGCCTGCACACCTTCATACCTGCCTCGGGGGCAGATACGGAAATTTCAGAAAGAGGGGGCCAGAACCGAACATTTTGGAATTTGGGGGGGGCAGGGTGGAAAGGGGTGTCTGGGATTCTTCTGCTGCGTTTTTCTCATAAAACCTTTGTAAATATGTAAAAGGAGGGGGCGTGGGCACATCGCCCTCCCCCCTAATCAGCCCTGTTTATTGTCAGTCAAACGGTTTGGGTTTCTACTTTCATCAGTGCCAAATTTGTTTGTTTGTTTGTGTATTTACTTATACTTACAAAATTATCTCTTTTATCAAGACAAAGCACCTATTAAATGTCAACGGTCAAAGTTCGAAGGCTAAACAAATGTGCAGTAAAATAGCTAGACTGTCTACTGCAGACAGTGCTGAATGACTTTGTGTGAGATCGTGGTAATTGCTATCTTCACACCGCAGAACAATTGTTAAGCGCCTCGATGCTTGCGTTAATTGTATGCGCCATATAAAATCTTGCATATTACTTTGTACTAACAACTAAACAAGAGACTTACATTGCACTGCACCTTCAATCTTGTAAATGTAATTGATCGAGTAGACCCCAACACATTCCTTCTGAGATGGGTACACGGAGCAATGCTTGTATTCCTTGCCAATGCATCTGGAACAAAACAACTCAGAACGTGAATGTTTTTGTCTTTCTCAGTTGAGATGGGTACAGATCTCCCTTCCCCTCCCCTACACACACACTCATAGTTTCGTATCGAGCTAGGCGACGGACCATTTGATATCGTGGGGTGGGGGTTTGGGGATTGATTTTGCGAGCAAAGTCTTGTTTTGCCCTGGAATGGACCTGCAATTATTTTTTTTGCTTCTCTTCTCCGAATTTCTTCAAATATGCCAATAGTAAATGTTTTCCGCTCACCTGGACTCCTCAGCTGGTCCAAGTCTCTTAAATGCCTCCAGACTTCCTGCCCAACACTCGCCGTAAAACTGCAGAGCGAAGAACTTGAAATCCTTCTTCCTAGCCTCCAGCTCACAGCTACAGGCCATACTGCAATGTAGAGATTAATGGACAGTATGAATTGGCTCGCTTCACCCAATATTGTAGCCCTCTGTATGCAAAAATGAAATTTATTTAACATCAAGGATCTAATTCATTCTCATATAGTGCTTTATTTACGTTCCAGTACTACCACAATCAATTACCTAATGCAGTTAACAACTTCTTCCAGAGTGGAAGAAGTACAAGAATAGGCTAGTTTTCAGAGCAAGCAATTATGTCCCGTCCATTAGAACTAATTATGGGGAATTTAGTATTAAATTTATTGGCTATACTGTTTGGAACAAAATTGATGAAAATAAGAAAAGTCTTCACTGCTAGAGTTGTATCAGTATTCAAAATCAAAAAGTTTATTTTCAATATTCTACATGAATGCTTTGAACTATATTTGTCTATAACTATATATATATACATTTTTTTCTTCAGTTTTCGATTATATTCCTTTAGTGTTAGCCGTGATTAAACTATGCTTATGTTTTTAGTAAACCGTTGACAAAGAGATGCGGGCGCGCGTAGTTCGAAGGGTTCTGAGTCATGAAAACTGACCAGAACAATGTTCAGTAAATTTCATCAGTTTTTGTTGCTTAGCTTTGATTAGTGTGAACATTCCCAGTAACTTTGACGTTATTTTCGGCATTAATTAATCTTGCAGCAATTGTTTTAAAATTTATTATATAAAAAATGATGGTATTAAAATTATAGATATACATGAGGGGTCTAGTGTACTTACAGACATTAATATGCGATTCACTTTTGGTTGAAAAATATGCATAAATCAGCGAATACTAGCTTGAATTAAGTTCTGTTTGTACTAAAACAAAGCTAGAGAGAAGTAAAATGCGACTTTTATATCGGTTTCTCAAAACTATAAATTGCTTTTTTGTGCGAGGGAGCCTGCGCAGAAGAAAACTTTAGAAATGCGTGTAGTCGTTTTTAGCGTATTTTGAAAAATCCTCCGTTTTTCTACCACATCTCTGTTGCAAGTCTTGTTCAATGGACTTGACTAAGGCGTTAAGTCTGCCACACGCGAGTCGATGTATTGTTGGGAAACTGTCGCTTTTCTATCGTAGTCAAATTTGTCGAGCTGCAAGTTTGCTACACACGGACCGACTGTTCCTCGGGATTCTGCTCATTTTTATGTCGCGGACAAAACATCTTCTCGTATGGGGGTAGTTGCCAACAAGCCACGAAAAAAATCAGAGTAAGCTTTTTATGGGCAGCAGCAAGCTCTGTTATCGACAAATTATCGGGAACTGCCACACACGAGATGACAATGTCCATCAAGACCTCTTAAAATCAAACATGTTTGATTTAGTCCGACAAACTCCGATATTTGTCTGTACTTGTCGGGAACACCCACCATATGAGCCGCCGGATTTTCTGTCGAAGACAAACAATCGTCTCGTGTGTGGTGGAAATGAGAAGGTGAAGGGTTGAGAAACTGGAAATGGTACAAGTTGCTTCATTATTTGAGCCAGTAATGACACTATAAATACCCAAATATAGTTTGCCCCTTTAGGCTCCTTTGCCTTTAATGTGCTTTAACTGTTCTTTCATCTTTCAGCTTGTTCAATGTTTCAAAACAAACTTTGCAAATCCAAAAGATTTTTTAAATTGTGTCAAAAATGTGGTACGGTACCGGCGCATAGATGATTCCCAATTGTGCCAGTCTATGTCGTCACGGTAATTCTTGAGCAATGTCAGCTGGGGACGATCGTTTACATCATCTTTGAAGCAGCCAACGCTGCTGTATTTTGTGCTACAATCCCCGCTTCCAATAGACCCACCTACAAAGGATGGGCAACAGACTATTAGGGGAAAATAACAACGGCATCGCTAATGGCTCTTTATTTCTTCGGTGGCAACAGTCTGAAGACATACATCTGCTGTTTGACTTTCTCTGGTGGTTAAGTCGTTCGTTATCTCTCCGCCTCTCTTGCTGTCTTCTTACTGTCAGTTATCTTCCGTTTTCTGTGCATGTGTATATCTCGGTCTGTATATTCCTTGTTTCCTGCGTTTGTGTATAAACTTACACTGTTTATAACTATCTCTGTTTTCATTTATATCTCAATTTCTATTTCCTTTTCTGTATCGCTCTCTGTCTCTGTCTCTGCCTCTGCCGCTGTCTCTGCCTCTTTCTTGGCCTCTATCTCATTGTTTGAGACATAAGCTTGATTTAATTTGTGTTATTTTCTCGTCGATGTATCTGTAAAACAGATGTATCTGGTGTATCTGGGCCGTTTTCACAGATTTGCTTCAGTCAAATTCACGTTTTGTAGGCGTAAATTTACTTCAGTTGTGTTTCAGCGGAGTGTCCGAAAGTTTTGTCCAAAATTTGTCCGAAATGAGAGAAAAGGTGTCCGAAAATTAAACGTCCGAAATAAATGTATACATTCAATGTATACACTCAAATGTGAAAAAGACAATGATTAAAGAGACCGTAAATGAAAATTCATTATTCAAGTGGAGACTGGTTTGAAATTTACGTTATTCGTTTCATTTGGAAGTTTCAAACTAAAGAATGTAACTCAAATCTGGAGCAATGGATTTAATTTATTCTTCATTACGTGGTAATTTAAGGGTGAGGAAAAGGTTTTACACTTCTATATATGTCAAAGAACATTTTCCACATTTGTTTGAAAAGCAGACTGGTCTCCTAGTTAATGAAAAAATATGAGAAGGAAACGTTAAGGAACCAATATATTCTTCCGCAGCTCATGAAAGTATAAGATATCTATAACAGCCTCAGAAAGTAAGTGACATTATTCTTTTGTGTACTTATATTGCTGTTGAGGATTTAATGGTTTTTAATGCGCCCGCTTCAAACGGTTGCATTTCTGCCAAGTCAAAAATGTTTTTAAATATATTTATCTTAAAATGTATATATATGGGCTAATTCTAAAGATAGTTATTACTGAAAGTTAAGAAAAAAAACATTTCTGACTGTAGCTCAGAATCAGTGTTATGATTTCATAACACTTATACAATGATTCTTTGTTCCTCAAAAAATTTATGAACGTTTTTAGTCTGTATATATCGTTAAAAATTAGAACAGTACTAAACGTATAGGGCTATAGGGGAAATGGGGGTGGTTTTAACGTACCTTTTACAACGCCTATCCCAAACATCAAAGTTAGTAAAAAGTGAATCATTCTCTTGATAGTATGACAACTTCTCGTCTCAAGAACTTGTTGAAAATGTTGCCTTTCGTGGATATGGAACGCTTTTATAGTTTGTGTTTTACACTATGTCAAGAGACACTCGACAATCTTTTTTAATAGGAAAGTTTCTTTAATTAGGAAAGAAACAAAAGTAAACAGAAAAGAAATTTAGAAAAGATTTCTATAAATTTGTTGCAATTGTACCTTTCAATAGTGTTTCATAGAAACGATAGACTCCTTGGGAAAATGTTTCTGTTTCTGAACATTGAATTCACTCTATACTGCTTTGGTGAATACAGCGACCAAATATGAAATGACAATATACTGCATAATTTAACCTTTTCTAATCTCATTATTTTACCAATATCACACTCCCTGTACACGGTGACATCTGTAATGTACGACTACATACAAAAGAGACGAGTGTTATATATATCACAAGCAATTGAACAAATGAGTCCGTGCAGAAAACCTTTTTTCTGCTATTCTCTGTTGAGACAAAGGAATCATTTGAAGGTGTAAATGAGGGTATCTATGCACGAAGGAAAACAGTTATATTACAAACAAAGCAAACCAGTTAATCAGCCGAGTTTTTTCTCAAGGCTGGTTGCTGCGCACGGTAATTATTATAATGTTGTTGTTCTCAGATGGTTTGTACGGCTTTGCAATTAGAAGATTTCATAGAGAAACGGCTTATTGGGGGAAAGTCTTGTTAGATTTGCGTGATAATAAAGGAAATAAAAAGTTTTTTGGTTGGAAAAAAGAGTTAAACTTCAACAAACACTATCCCCGAATACCAGAATCGATGGTGCTCATCCATTTAATATTAATTCTGCAAATTAAATCTCAATTTACCAAAAATTTACCAATAAAAATCATTGTCAAATTGTTCCCAAAATTATAAATTCCCTCCCACACACCGCGTATTTTTTAAAAATATTTAAAACTGATCTTCTAATTCGCCGAATATGGACGGAACCAATTGGAGCCCAATCGCCAGGCAGAAAGAGGCTAAAAGAATCTAAACACAATCCTAACCCTAACCCCAGCCATTTCTAGCACAAATAGTCCCTTTCACGGTTTTTGCCTTATGGGATTTTGGTCGAGTTTGGACCTCCATAACTCAACACCAAAATCTCAGATTGCGATAAAAATTAAGTCTTTTAAAAAGTATTCGTCCATAGTTTATTTCTCTAAACAAGGAGGATTGGTTCAGACTATAACTTCTGTAATCACAGCTTTAAAACGTCATTCAAATCCTTCTAAGTGCGGCCTACACAAATTAGACTGCATTTAGAAGGATTTGTATGAAGTTTTAAAACTATGGTTTCAGAAGTTATTGTCTGAACCTATTCTTTGTGTTTTACGGGAATCATCTTAGGACAAATACCTTTTAAAAAAACGTAATTCTTATCGCTATCTGCGATTTTGGAGCGGAGTTACGGAGGTCCAAACTCGACGAAAATCCCACACATTTGTTGTAATTTTACACGTGATTGCCCCCAATCAAGATGGCGTCGAAAACCGTGAAAGGGTGCATTGCTAACCCTTATACCTAACCCTAATTTTTGAGTTACTAGTATAGTGTAATGATTACTGCCCTATAAGGTTAACCACATTCACTTGGCAGCATAACCATCTAATAAAGTCTTTACGTATTTCAACTCGGGCTGTGATAATCTACTCAGCGAAATAGCTATTATTTTTTTAAAGTTCTTCCAATTTAGCGTAATTAGCATTGCGAACCATCTTATGAGTGTTTTCGTCTATTAAGAATTTTAGACTCTTTCTTTTGGAGTTCTCCAATATACTATTGTGCCTGGTATTCAAGTCTCATTTCTTCTAAAAATGTTTCAAAAATTGGAAATTGTTGAAGAAAATGAATATTATATAATCAGAACTTTTGTACTTTTATAAAGGGAATTTGCAACATGTCTTCTGCGACTGCGGCGTTGTAGGAAATGTCAAGTTACTCGTTATCAACTTGTGATATTTACAATCCCCAGTTAAGATGACTTAATACTGCCTGACATCTTTGGATATAATGCATTAGATCCACTATTACATCTGAATCTCAGTATCCTCAGTGCAAAGTTCTTTAGATTAAATGTAAAATAGAAAAACAATTGAAATAGCTACTTTACCAATATAAACATCTTAATAACTGAGTGGGAGGTCTATACGGGAGAATATTTTGCCGAGGTCTTGACTGTGCGAAAGACCGAGGGCAAAATATTCTCCGTACAGACCGACCAAACGAGGTTATTAAGATTTTTATTATATGTTTTTTCTTCTTGTTTAATCGAGTTGCCGGTCCGCAAGTCCGTATTAATAGCAAAAGTCTGTATTGTAAAATACAGACCTAGCTTTCAGCCAATCACAACGCAGGGATTTAGTTACAGACCTAAGAGTCTTGCCATATAATAAGACTGGTTTATCATCACTCTGGATTTTTTTATTTACATTTCTTTTTATAGTCAGTTCCTTAACTTCTCCCTGGAGGATAGATGGGAGAGAATATCTGCTGCAGTAGGTTGAGCACAAAGTGGATTGAGCACTGATTAGTGGCTATAGTGCAGCTACAAAGTCTGTCTAACTATCTTTTGCTGTTGCTATGGTGTTTTTCCCTGTCGTCTGTATCTTTTCTTTTCAGTCGTGCTGTTTTGGCCTTGCGATTTCACATTTTCTATATGTGGTTTGATATTGACTGTAGGCGAGTATTTTGTACCGCAAACAATTTACTTCAGTTTATAATTACCCCCGTTCTCGTTTGTTTGGGGTTTTCACTAACCATGACTTTAGTATACTAATATAATAATAATAGCGTTTATTTACACATCATTGTATAAATTTGAATTACAATGTACATATGCAAAATAAAAATTATAATTTGCTGGAAGGACGGGGATTACACATACCAGTCAGTATCTAAGGTCTAAACCTCTAAGGTCTACAAATCTAAGGTCCAAAATTCTAGGGTCTAAAAATCTAAGGTCTAAAAATGTAACAATGTAAGATAATAAGGACGATGTTAACTAGTATATTTGTTTAAAATTTCTATCATAGAAGGAGAAAATCTATTGTCAAATCTATCTGTGTATACAACTAGTACAGCCTACAATTCGGAGCTCAAATTCTGAGTCAGAGTAAATCCGACTTGACACGTTGCAGTTTTTTCTGCGATAGGACAAGACAACATTTTGTGTAACAAACGTTACATTGTCAGGAAATCCTATCACAGCAACTCGCAGGAGAAATCCGCTCAAGCGCTATGCCGTGAGTTTCTGCGATTTCTTAAATAAGATTTGTACGAAGCCAGGCAATCTCGACTCTAGAGCTCTTGTCTCTATTGCGCATGTCTGCGTCGCCGTAAGCCTAAAAGAACGTGGGCTCAAGATTGGACACCACGTTATTTACAACAGGAAAAGCATCTCGTTACAGGAGCCCACATTCTTTTGGGCCTGCGGCGAGGAACGAAGGGCTCTGGAATAAAATACGAGCCAGTCCACGATCTGTGGACTACCTTATAAGGAATTTCAATTACCTATGGGCCCGCTAGCAGCGGTTCCCGCATGCGCTGTCTCGTGCTTTATTCCAGAGCCGTTCGTTCCTCGCAGCATACCTAATAGAGCGTGGGCCGAGATTGCAGGAAAAGCGTTTCCGTGCATGCGCAAAGGTTACAAATGCCTGCGATTGTCTTCGATTTGCTCTCACATGGATATGTCAATATATATGAAGATGTCCAAAGCACGACGTTATGGCACGAGTAGCTTGCACTAAGACAAATTCGTATGGGATCTTAGTTTATATCCTTAGTACCTCCCACGTTTATATGATGTCGTATTCTTCAATAGCTGTACGATATCGCAGGAAAAACGTACCGTGTAAAACCGGTTTTAGGTGAACTATAAGTTTCTACACACATAATTTATGCAATTGTTTTGCAAAACCTTCATAAAGGAGACAAGTAGGGGAAAAAATCCCGACTTGAGGGTGGTGGGATGGAGGTAGACACCTGTTTTCCATTATTCCCCAAAATTTATCCAAGAACCATTTATTATCGCAATAAAAGAGATGACGTAATTCTATATTTCCTCCCACAGCAGTTTTTCTCAAAAAAACGCTTTATACTTTTTTAACCCCTCTTTTTATTGACCAACAGTAACATTTACTACTCGCTGTTGTTCAAGCCAAACGCGTTATTAAGCTTTGAAGCTGCAAAATGTATTCTCCATATATGGAAATC
>JANVCK010217051.1:0-10447 GCA_026546655.1 Epizoanthus illoricatus | reverse complement strand
AGACGAACCAAAAATTGACCTCTCCGTTTTACAATATGCAAATCTTCGTAGAAAAACTTTCGTCGGAAAAGATCGGTCGCAACGCGCACGCCAGTTGTGAACATTCGAGAACTGGGTTCTAGTAGTAGAACCCAGGTATGCTCTGATTCCAAATTCAATATGGCGGCTGTGCGTATGAAAAGAAACAACGCGTGACGTTCTATTATATTTATTCAGTCTCTGTTACACTCAGGGCCCGTGCCAGGCCATACATTCTCTGTCAATTGTGAAGTGTTCAGAGACTGACAAACTATTCATCATTTTGCTCCCAAAGTTTAGGTGACTACTAACTGTGACATACTCTTTTGATCTATGGAAGCTTGAAGTTGGATTTATGCTAATGAAGCCAAATGTAAACTATGACGTCATCTGCTAAAAATACATAATGCCGAATGGCAACACAATGCGATACGAAACGTTTGTGTGGTTTTAGTTTCCAAATCTCAGTAAGAAGTTGAAAACCATCGCAAACTGACTGTGATACGCCCAGCAATAGAAATACTCGTTTTTTTAACTGTCGACGGGTTACAGGCACTTGTAAAACATAACCAAAAACAATAAGTAGAGATAGAACTTCTTTATCTTTACCTAAGTGTTTAATGCGAATTGTGTTTCCATAATTCAATGTGTTATAAATTTGTTATATGGCCACAAGCCAAGGATGCTTTCCATTTATTGGGTCTGGCCGGTCCGACCGGTCATTTCTGAATTGGAATGCGACAACTATCAGAACTGGTTCTGGGTAGACTGGCCCTGCTCGTGGGTTAGAGCCACTTAGTTCTCCCGTTCCGGACGGCCAGAGCGCGGGAATTTGGAGGATTTTGGCGGGAAAAATGCTCGCGCGCGCCTTGACCTTTCCATTTACAGTGGCCAGAACCAGTTCTCTCGGACCGGCCAGAGCCGACAGATGGAAAGTACCCTTAGCCTCGCAAGTTCCTTTTGTCGCGGCGCTGGAACTCAGGCTACCGGAAACTGGGCTTTACAAGCACAGAAGGTGACCAAAGCGCACATTTGCCTCTTCCAGTTTTGACAACTTTTGTTTTGTGCGTTTGTCTGGTCAAATAAAAGATTTTTTACTGCAGGAGAATTGTTAAATTTTTGGAGATCAGTTTGGAATACTATAGGAAGAGACATGGGGAATAGAACACTTCTGTGAAAGTCGGATATAAAGAAATGTTTGGCACATTAAATCTTGAGTATCAGAGCACACCAGTTGCTCTGACATTGGAACGTCTTTCGGGACTGACCGTTTCATACTGTGGGCGGGGGGTGGGGGGTGTGGAAGAATATGTAAAAAATCAATTTGCAGGCCTACTTTCTGGGCAAAAAAATTTGCCCCAAACTCTGTGTTCCGCCCCCCCTCCCCCGCACGGTACAATATCAAATAGTTCGTCCCTAAACCTATACTGTTTGCCATGTGTTTCTAACTGTCATATTTCAAACAACTTTCCAAGTCTCATTATCAATCATGGACCTCACTGACAACTGGCCGCCTTGTATTGTTCAGACATCAGTACCGTATTTCCTCTCTGAAACATGAAATTTATGATAAGCGTCCCCTCAAATAAGCACCTCCCCTCGTAAGAGAGAGCAAGGAAGAATGTATGACATCCATTAGGAAACACGGCTAGATCACATCGGTATATACAGCAAGCCAGACTGTGAAATACATATCGTTCTCGTTATTTCTTTGACACAGTGATTTCAAAATTAAAGGTGGAACTCAAAATTTTTTCTTAGTGCCTCCCCTCGAATAAGCGCCCCCTTTTTATATGACATTTCAAACATGGAAATATGGTATATCAGTTGCTAACCAGCTTCGATAATTTCTCAACAGGTACTTGTACAGTGAACACAATGCCCACTAATACTGGCTGTGTCTTAGCAAAAGGTCCCGGAGGAACCGTCAATAGCTACTGCGCTTCCTGGACCAAATGTCCAGGAGCCTTGCAGATGTCATGTCCGAATGAGCAAGTGTGCTGTCCGCTCAATTAGAAACATGCTCCAATTCCCGCAGGGTAACCGATAGAACATTACAGTACGTAGACAGGAAATTTAAAGGGGCATTGTCACGGCTATTTGTTTCTTAATTAGATCATCATATTTGTATTGTATAACCAAACGTACATTGAAAGTGAAACAACTTCTTTCCGATAAATACGACAAATACGTTTAAACATAAGCTTTCTAGAAGATGAAATTTAATACAACTTTCAAGGAATTGCGGGTTTCTACGCATGAATCACAAACACGATTTAGTAGAGGTTTTCAAGTTTTCGTGTGGAGCTTTTGGGAACATTGTAGAAATTAAGTGTTATTAAAACACAAATAGTTATTGTAAAAGCAAGGTGGTACCAGTTATATCCTAAAAACCAAACAATAAAATACCGTACAATACCGGTTTAAAGCCCTTGGGTTTTTGTTGCCAAGCGCTGAATACTACCTATTAGTAGATACCAAACCATCGAATAGTACTTATCATGCGCTCTTATTGGTTAATCAACCTGCGAATATCAGTGCTATTCACCTCCGGGCATTCATGCATAAAACGAGACAAAATGGTGTCCCGTTCCGTGGCCGTATCGCAAGCTGAAATTCAAATTCAAATTGGAAATAAAGATATTTTTGTCAATGGTTATTCACTGGTTTGGTATATACTAAAACAATTATTCCTCTCAGTGTCAGTTCTAAATAACACAAGTTTATTGCAAAAGGTTTGTGGCGAAGAAATTCAAACATCCATAACTCTGAATCAAAACACCCCATCGTCCCAAATGTTTGCCGGAGGACTTCAACAATAGAGCAAGTTTCGCATGAGCGTCGATCAACCAAAAGCAAAGACATTACAATACATTAAATTCAGCAGTACATTCAGCCAATGAGATGGCTGTAAAATGGCGGGAAAATGGTGCGGGTCGCAAGGTTGTGGCGCCAAAATGCAGTGCACGCGCGCACGTACGTGTTGTTTTGTAATGTCTTGTCATTACTCTGAAGCCTGATTGGCTAAAAAATAGTGTTATTACTTCCTTTCGTGATTCGCTGGAAGTAAATTGATGAACCAATGGAATCGCAAAGCAAAGACATTGCAAAGACAAGACATGACTTTTTCGACACTCATGCGAAATCCGCTCTAGAACCCTAAAACATATAAAAGACAAAACTTTGGAAGATCCCTATTTCCGATTTAGGGTTTTTCATGACATCACATGCAAACCATCTATAGGGTAAGGCGGGTTGTACAGTGTCGTTCCTCATTTTAGAAGCGTCACGTAACTTCAATAATCATGCCTATTGTCATTAATAAGCCTGGCAGTCTACAAGTGGATGCCTGAGACCCGGTCCATGCTAATACGTTATCAAATACCTCCGTTTTCGAAACGTATTAGTGCGAATGCGGGGTAAAATAGTCCGGTTGTTTTGATGCGTTTTTAGAAGTCTCCACTCTAGAAAGAGTTTTCGACAGCACTCCGTTTGCGGTGAAAACGATCAGCGTTTTCGATCGTTTTTGTGTGGACGATCGGCACAAACGCACAAAAAAGGAGTAGTGTAGGACCTCTATTGTCTCTTATTGTGATCAGCCACAAAACAGCTCCTTTATTTTCAGATGGTTACGTTTTGGCATTAGGTGCTGGTTATTGTTCTAACCATTGTTTAATTATTCAAGGAGCTCCAACATTACCATAAAAAGTATGCGTTTTCAAACGAAAAAATGTTTGTAATGAAACTGGTTTGTTGATAAACATTACGTCAGCAAAGATTCGCCTATATCAACTACTTTAATACATGTGCGACACGCAAACATCTCCATTACGAGCAGTGCCCGAGTCTGTACCTAGACAGATCTTACTTTCTTTCCGTACTAATATTTCTGGCCATATTTGATAAATTTAGTTTGGAAATACTATTTCAAAAATAGCTCGGCATTAATTTAGTGTTGAGTGGTTTGTATCAAATGATTATTATTGGAATTACAACGATAGATTGAACTGAGGAACCTGTACCTTTAGTGCTGAAATAATTCCTTTCAGCAAAGAAGAGAATTGTCCGGGATTGCCTAATGCGCAACAGGACCATGTCTCGTTCTGATTATTCTTGCAGAATAATTCATTACCATTCAATTTAGTCAATACCCTGCGAGGAGAGGCCGTTGTTCGTGGGGATGTTAGCGTCCTCTGCTAGCAGGGTATTTAGTCAAGCACGGCACTTGTCCATTCAAGATATTGATTGTATTTAGTTGCGCGGTTTGATTGCCTGTTCTGTTGTTGACGGCTCTTGTGAAGTCGCCGTACCTATAACAAGGAGAGATTTCAATGATTTAATCATCTTTCTAACTTCACCAGTAACTGAGTATCATCCCCAAGCTTCGTGTAAATACTCGCCACTTTGGTATTAGCCACACCCAAACGATCCCAGAAAGCAATGCTCTAACAAGTGTTTTGCACAATATGTTATCAAGAGTGTTTCGGCACAATACGCGTTACTTTATCTCGTCTAAGAAACAATGCAATTGGGAAATGCATTAAGTGCATCACATCACAATTCTGTTTTGTTCTTTCATGCCAAATTAGCATTTGCAGCATTGTTTTCTTAATCTTAAAAGCTTTCTTAGAAATGTTTGACTGTCGCACGGGCGTAGGCATGCGATCTGCGCTTGACTTATTTTGCAAACAAATTAAATATGTCTTACTTTTAGGTCTTGCAGTCTTCCCTTTTTTGTTCTGGGCCTTTTCCGAGTTCTCTGTATCATTATCATCATTTAACAAGTCGTCTCCAGGGTCCTCACTGCCTACAACGTCCGTGAGAGGTCCCAGAAACTCGTCCAGCTGGTCCAGTCCTAAAGCATCCTCTAATGAGATGTCGGCCAGCGAACGACCACTTTCAAGCAGGGCACTGATAGGTTCTAGAACATATGATACACATATTCAGTCACGGCACAACACACGAGTCTAGAAACTTGGTTCTGCCAGATACATCCCCCCTGGTTATTTGTTGAACTCGACCGCGCGGCCGCCACTACATAGATAGACTGGTAACGAGAAAAACTGACAAGATCTGTTTAACAAGTAAAATTTTCAAGCATTTGAGACCATTTTTATAGGGCATTTGGACTAATTTTATACGAATAAATAACACAGGTGAAATCTCTGAGTTCTGATCGAATTTTGGTTAATGTTTCGATTTTATGAAAGTTAGCAACATTTAATCAACCTATTCAGCTCGTCCTTATCCGAAATTCCAACCAACCCAAAACACTTTAAACGATATGCATTGTAGCTATCACCATGCAAATGTTTATCCCTTTTTTATATATATGTCCTGCAATGACCAAAGTTATTTCGGGAAAAATTGTTGCAACGATTTCGGAAAGTAGAAGCCATTTATATTTTCTGCAACAATGATAGCAACTTGTCTTGCAACGATTTTGGCTATTATTGGTTTGCACGTGACCTCGTAACCGCCATATTGGTCCACCATAACAATAGAATTGTGATAACTTTCTTTTGTTCTGTACACCAACATGGCCGCCGTGCCCTTTGTCATTTGAATCTCTGGGGATTGAGTGCAAAGCAGCAATTGCAGGGGGTGCTAAAATGATGCAATGTTATCACGCACCAAACTAATGTCTCGCAACGCCATGAAACACTGCGAGACAAGTGGTATGAAAAGTTGCAGTGTACCAGGACCTTTGCAAATTTGCATGTGAACACAAACTTGATACAAATTAAAATGACAACAGTGGTATAAATGATGGCTGCCATACTTTCAGTCTCTCCGAACTGCTCGTAGTACTTCATTTGCTGCACAAAAGCGTCATTGTACACATGCTGCTTTTCCACGGAAGCTTGGCGTTCCATATTCTCCTGTCTCTCCTGTTTATGTTCCTTTTCCTGTTCAAAATCCTCTGCAAGGGAGGAATATACAAAAACTGTTAGTGAATCGAGAAAGATTAAGGTCTCGTCACTACTACGTTTTCGTTTGAAAATACATCGTTTTCGGTACGTTTTGACATATCTTCCAAACTAAAACAACAGAAAACGCTGATAGTTTAGACCGAAAACCGAGGCTTTCGAAACCGTCTCCCAAATTGGCGACATGAAAACGCATTCATAAAAACAAAATGTCCTCTTTGGCCCCGTCCTCAGTATCACGTTTGCAAAAAGAAGGCGTTTGAAAATGGAGGCTTTTGAAAATGAAGGCTTTTGAAAATGGATGCTTTCGAAAATGGAGGCTTTTGAAATTGGAGGCTTTTGAAATTGGAGGCTTTTGAAATTGGACACTTTTAAAAACAGAGGCTTTTGAAAATGAAGGCTTTTGAAAATGGAGGCTTTCGAAAATGGAGGCTTTTGAAATTGGAGGCTTTTGAAATTGGACACTTTCAAAAACAGAGGCTTTTGAAAATGAAGGCTCTTGAAAATGAAGGCTTTCAAAAATGGAGGCTTTTGAAATTGGAGGCTTTTGAAATTGGAGGCTTTTGAAATTGGAGACTTTTAAACAGAGGCTTTTGAAAATGGAGGCTTTTGAAACCGTATTAGTGTGGACAAGGCCTAAAAGACTTGGCGTGTAAATATATCTGAAGAACCCAACACCGGAACACAGTGACCACTTACCTTGCATCTTCTCCAGTTCATCACTGTGGATATGCAATAAACAAATAAAATAAATAACGTAATATAATGCATACTATAGTTGAATCTATACAGAATGCTAAATTTTGTTAATCCCCTCTCTGCAAATACTTGAGAACTGTCCATGGAGGAAGATTTCCACATTGTCGCACAACTACATGTGTAAATGCACATAATCAGGGTTTTTCCCCTAATCTCACTACAAATTTTTTAAAAGTACTTTTCATGGACTTTCGTGGTATCATTAGGCCATTTTTAGGGAAACATGGCACCCAATTTCCAAAAACGTATTCCAAAAAAACCCTTGTATTTATTAAGGAATACCGATAAATGCCACTTTCTTTGACAGATATTATGAACTTGGGAAGATTTTTAGAAAATGTATAGACTTTTGAGTACTTGATTTTCAGAAATGAAACGTTAAGGACTTTCATGGATTTTGAGGACCCGTACGAGCTCTGCAGAATACAAATTCAAAAGTAATACTACCAAGCTCTCTAGAGGTATGTCACCATATTTCGGGGGGAGGGGGAGGGTGTAGTCCCATACTTAAGTTATACCAGTAGGTTTTGCGAGTTGTCTCAGTCTGAAATAGGGAATCATTTTTAACATCTATTTACCGGGTTATTTTGACTAATTCAAAAGAGAACCGACCAGAACAAAAAAAACACTGCTTGATTGTATACCACGATTAAAAACTACTTCTTCAGTACATTTTACAAACAAAAACCCGACTGAAATAGGATAATTATGTATTTTGAGGGTCTATTGCTTTTAAAATTTAATTTAATTTAATTTCAATGCAGATGCTAATTAGTAATGTAGATGTGTTTGAACTTACTCATTCTTTTGCTGTTTCAAAGCGACATACAACCTGTGGGTTGCCATACGACGCTGCAGGTCCAGCTTTTCACAAACCTCTTCCAGATCCACCATCAATTCTTCTATCACTTTGATCTGAATACTAATTCCATCTGTACACAAATAAAAAAGAATGTTACGTGTACAGATAGGCAACGACATGACATTTATCTCCAATAAGAGAATGCCATTATACAGACGACGTCAACTGTCATGCATTCGGGTCACGCATTTGAGGGTCATCTCACGCTCTCACGCCTTGCTACACAAATCTCACTTAAACTGCAACTGGTAAAAGCTCAAATAAAACAAACCTTTGCTGTACATAAGAACTGTCTTTTCCTATCCTTTTTAGGATAACGTACGTTTTTCAGAGATACATGTTTTTCTCCGTTTTAACAGTAAATTTACCATTTACCTTGAGATCAGTACCAATCAGATTGTAGACTCAGAATCAAAAATAAAGCTATCCTGTTTCATTTGTACCAACTGAATACATTTATCCGAGTGGGAAATTGTCTTTCCATTTGACGTCAATCCATAGGTGCAAGCCGCTGGGGGTCTGGGAGCATGGTTCCCCAGAAACGTTTGAAAATCCAGTTTCTTGGAATTAATACAGGGTTCTCAACAATTTTTATAACAGGTGTAACTGTCAGTTTCACCTGTAACAGGAGAAATTAAATCAAATCAAGAGCACTCACTCACTTCACTACTTGTGAAAACAGGTATTAATATCTTATTTTTATAACCGTAACATCTACTTTTTACATCAGTGACAAGTGTTACGGGTTACAGGTTCAATTGAGAATCCTCGATTAAATAGTATTTCATGTAGTTTGGAGATGCTAATCAAGGCAACATGCCATCTTCCTCTCAGGGGCAGGTTGATAAAAAAAGGACTAAAAATTTTATAAACAAGGCTACAGCCCTGGGAATCAGAATTAAAATACTGTAAAATTCCGAATATAATCCTCTCGAATATATGTCCAGTCCGAAAATAAGCCTCCAAATGTCAGACGGTTGAATCCTTCTGATAATAATTCCACTCCGAAAATAAGCCCATGGCTTATATAGGGATTTATCTTAAAGGGCAAGAAAGCATTGATGACCGGACAACCTTTTTATATTGTTACTGTGATGGGGCTGCAAATGTTTACAGACAGCATGTTGTGTTATTTCAAGTTAATTATATGATACGCGCCTTCGTGTTTGCACTGAAAAATTTCAAATGCAAAGTGGGTTCCACTTATAAGCCCAACCAATTTTTGAAACACAAAGTTTCCTCCAATAATAAGCCAACTCTGAAAATAAGCCCCAAAAAGTAATTTGAAAAATATAAGCCTGTGGGCTTATATTCAGAGTTTTATGGTAGGTACGGTTCAGGAGTACACAAAAAAGTTGCAAATGGTAGGAGAATTTTTGTTATCCCAGCATGGCATGTCCCATTTTCATCTATACCAAAAGGTTCCACTCCAGCCGGCATTTATTATGCTCAACTGTCCCCTCCCCTCCCTTCCCCTGCACAAATCAATCAACTGCTCAAAATCCCAAATGAATGTAGAAGTGATAGTCTCACCAATATCAGTTTGGGCCGACTCAATGTTGGCAGTCATTTCTGGCACTAGTGCCAGCTCCCCGTGGAATACAGTCATTGTGTTGTATACCTCTGTACATGATGCAAGGACCTTGGATAACGTGGCATCAGCTTTCTGTAAGATTCATGTTGATTGAATTTGATGAATAATAAAATACAGTGGTGCCCCACTCTAACATGTAACTTCTACAGCCACCTCATATAAAAAACACAATTTTTGGCTTGAAATAAAACTTGTCATTTTCTTACAGGTGTGGATGACGATTGGTTCACAACTGGATTTTTTTCTTTTTTGAGTCTCAAAAACACAGAAAACACTGTTTCAGAACAACTTTTAAGAGGGAGGTTGCCCCTAGACTTCCCTGGAAGCTCCTGCCTCCAGCGACCAAAAATTTGGAAACTGATCAGAATTTTTTCCTGGATCTGCACCTGTCTTACATGTACCATATTTTCTTGAATAAGCGTCGGGGGCATTTATTCCCATTTTGAGGGGTTTTGGGTTGTTGTTTTTTTTTTTTGAGGGGGTCTATTTGAGAGGGCATTTATTTGAGAGGGGACATTTATTAAATGGGTGTTTTTTTCAATAGCTGTAACAATGCATTATGTAGAAATTTGCTTTAATTGTATCGTTAAAATGTAGCAACAGATCAATGTTGACAATCAATGGTCAACTCCAGGACTTCGACCTTAGACAATTACAAGAGACAACTTCAGACCATTACAGCAGGTAGTTGAAGATTTAATTCAAAATTTTGAAAGTCACGTCTGTGATTTTAAATCTACAATGAAGATCTTGTGGTTATAAAATGGTTCTCACATGAATAAATTACCTTAGCAATTATTCTCTGGCAGTTTTTTTTCAATTTTTTCTCCAATTTAACCCCCTCTCAAATAAATGCCTCCCCTCGAATAAGTGCCGAAGGCATTTATTCCTTCATTTGTTGGGGGGGGGGGGCATTTACTGTAGGCCACACACAGTCATGTTCATATGGGTTTTCATGAAAATGATTTAATTAAAAATCATCTTCAGTATACATGTAGTGCTAATAGCAAACAAAGTGTGGTACAGGTTCCTATGAACCAGATAAATCACTATCCAGTAGACAAAATTTATCCACTGTGTACTAGTGTGTTGATAGCACTTTTATTCACCGGATAGCTCTTATCCACTGTGTAGTGTGTGGATAGCACTTTTATTCACCAGATCTATAGCTCTTATCCACTGTGTAATGTGTGGATAGCACTTAAAGTATCTGCTGGATAGCTCTTAACCACTGTGTAATGTGTGGATAGCACTTTTATCTGCTGGATAGCTCTTATCTACTGT